>MDKF010229889.1:0-106730 GCA_026770625.1 Nicotiana glauca | reverse complement strand
AGTTCAGTGGGTACTCAAGGTACCCAAAGCAATGCTTACACTAAGGGGGGTAGAACCTAAGTTCTAGGAGTAGTGTGATGGTGATGGAATTTGAAGAAGTTGAGTTGAAAACAATTGAAAGAGGATTCATGAAACAGTTTTTTTAGAGAAAAGGAATTAATTGATTTTGAAAACAGTTAATATGGAACCAGTTTTGAAAGCAAAGAGTCACACAGTACTCAGGAAACACCAACAGGGGCAGGGGAAAAGGGAACAAATAACTCACAAGCAAGAACACTGTTACATATACATAGAACACCAAAGAGAAGTACTTCAGAATAATCAAGCATGTTACAAACAAAGGGGTAACAGTCTTAACAGTATTAGATTTACAGATTCACACATCAGGAAAAGGTTCAGGGTTACTTAATAGCTAAAAGGGTCCTGAATACATGCTAATAGGGTACAGGGTTGAGGGGGAATAAGGAGAAACATGCAGGAAACAAGCACAGACATGCCAGACTATATTAATCAGCACAAAGGAATGCTAATTGCAGTAAGAGCACATATTAGAAACAAAAGGAAGTGTAACATAAATAGAAACATATTGATTTTGGGGCTGTAAATCAAATATGAGACATACACGTTGAAGGTAAAGTAATGCAGGGTAGTGGTGAGTTATAGTATGCAAGATGGTGTGCAGAGAGAGCAGCAGTATAGAGAAGCAGCAACAATAGCAAAAGTGAGCAGTAATAGCAGAAGTGAGCAGCTATAGAAGTGAGCAGCAGTATAGAGAGCAATGGAAGTGAGCAGCAATATAATGGAGCAGTGAAATAGTCTAAAACTCAGCCTGAGTTTCAAACTAGTGGAGAAACCAGTAGTCACAAGAGAAGTGAGAGAGATTGTGTGAAACAAAGAGAGAGTACTGAATATTTTTTTTTGTGTGAGAGATAGTTTAGAATAATTTTTGTTCGTGTCTGTGTGTGTTAAGTGAGAAACGAAGAGTAATACTTATAGTTTTTTTGAAACAGTAGAGAATAGTGTATAATTATAGAAGCAGCACCCAATTGAATCAATCACAGGTCCTAATTTCCTTAAATCAGGGACTCATGATTCGAATAGGAGTATAGATTATCAGGAAAGAATCAATCAGTCAATTAATAAGCATGCAGCATGTAATAAAGGCCAAGTACATAATGCTCCAAATAAGGAAAATATATCCTGAGCATTCGAATAACATGTTTAAGTACACAAATATGGTAAGCATGAAAATCAACTCTGAAATTAGTCAAAGAGTCATGGACAAGACCAAAATCAGAGGGAATCAACACCAAGTATAGAAAGCAACTCACAAGTAAGGAAACAATTTGAAAAATCAATGTAAGAACCCTTAAGGAAAACACATACAAATCAAGTATTCAAAGAGATGCTCGGAATTAACAGAATATTCATTAAAGAGAAGCATTTAAACTTATTTAAACACAATAGTCACAAAGCTAAGAACCCTAAGTAAGAAATCAGAAAAACAGTGGAGAGTCGGAACCCTAACAAAGGTCTAAAACATGGAACTCAGAAACAAACAGGTCTACAATATAATCAAACACATAATCACAGGAATAATCACATAACACTCAAAGAAACAGAAAGCATGGTGATTTTGAAAGGGGGTCGGAAACCCTAGTTTTGAAAAGAGGAACAAGAACATTTAAAAACTTTAACTAATCGAAGGTATCGGGTAATAAGTAGTGTAGAACACAAAGATTAATCCAGAAATCGTTTAAAAAGACACGGATTAAGAGATTTAGACAAAAAATTAGGGTTTGCAATAAAATCAGTGAGATGAGAAACCTGGCCGTGAAACTCATTAATAATGGAGTTTAAAGCAACATTGAACCAAAACCCACCGGAGAAAGGCCAGAGATAAGCCAAGCACGGCTTCTAGGGACCGTCGTTCATGGTGGAAGCTATGGGGCTTCAAATCTCAGAGAGAAACAACAAGACAAGGTTCCCTAGCGACTGGAGGTCGAGAGGAGCGAGGATGGAGTTGGCCGGAGAGGTGATGAGACCCATCGAAGAAGAAAGAGAGAACCAGAAGGTTCTAGAGAGAAGGGAGAAAAAATGCTAGAGAGAGAGAGACCGGTCTCTTTGCAAATGAGGGGTCAAGGGTTGGGGTCATTTGATTTAATTCAGGCAATATAATCTGGGCCGTTGATCTCATTTGATCAACGGCTCAGATCAAAACCCAGCTGGACCGGGTATCCGAATGGGGTATGGGTCGGGTCGAAATTGAAATTGGGTTGGGTTAATTGGAATATGGGTTGTCTGAAATGGGGTTAAAATTGGGGTTCAATTGGGCTATGTTTGCAATAAACTTTGGCTAGCATTTAAATAGCCATTTTTCCCCTTTTTATTTTATAAAAATAGTTAAAATGATTTAAAAACAAATTGAAAATACAGAACTAATTAGTAATATATAAATATTAATCTAAAAATACCAGAAATGATTTTATAATTATAAAATGCGGTTAATTGTAAAATAGGCTATAATTGCAATTTTGAACAATTTAGCTAAAAAATATCGAATAAACTTATAAAAAATATGCAAAAAATCACCTTAATCATATTTGGTGTAAATATAATGATGGAAGATAACTGACTAACAAAAGGGACAATTTTGGAATAATTATTGAGGTTTTATACTATTAAAATAGGCAATAAATTAACTCTAAATTTTTTAAAGAATTGGAAAAAATACTAAAACCTTTGGGGATGCTTATATATGCATATGAATTCTATTTGAAAGTATTTTTGGGGTATAAAAATACATAGGGAAAAATTGGGTATCAACACCTCTTCTTTGATTTTCAAACTCGTGTCAAGCTTGAATTTCCTGAGCTTCTGCTTTACCGGCGGACATGTTGGATCTGTTGGCAGTTTGTGAGCTATAATAGATGTACTGAGACCAGTCATATCATCATACGGCAAGATGAATATGTCTTCATGTTCCTTTAAAAATTTCGTATATTATTCCTTTTCTGATGGCGATAAGTGAACACTTATGCGAGTTTCTTTGACATTTCCCGTATCTCCCAAATTAATGACCTCAGTTTCTTCCATGTTGGACTTAGGTCTATTCTCAAAATACTCAACTTCTCTGATGACCTCTTCAGGTATCTCATCTTCTTCTGAGTCTATGTCCTTTTATTGCGTTGTTTCGTTGCGAGTCACAATCATTGCTTCATTGTCAAGATAAGTAATAGTAATGCTGTATAAAATAGAGTAAATGATAGAGAAAATAGTAATAGTGATATGTTTGATAAACTAAAATGCTTTGATTAAATTCATAATTGTTTGAAACATCGGAGCTCTTTTCGAAATTAAAAACAATGCGGAAATGAAATCAACTAGTAAAGTAATCTAAAAATGAGATGCATGGTGCTTTTGTTTAGTACCCCAAAGCCTTCTGGGCCCAGACGGTCGTAATTGACCAATTTCTGAGGCGGTCTCCTCTGTTCACAGCTTGTATGGAAGGGCCTTCCTCCCCTTCCTCCTCCAAAAGAACACAGAAGTCCATATCATCATCCTCCATGAACAAATTCTTCATAGCTGCCAATGCTTCTTCTTCTTCTGACCCATATATAGTATCTGCCGGTTGGAAGGACTGCTCCAGGCTAGGTATCGGAAAATCCAATGGATAGTAGGGGCTTCGCCATGGTGGCGACCAGTTATGGAATTCCTCTCAAGTATAATTGTACCCTAAGCCAAATGTAGTACCATGCTTCTTTAGTTTGATGGGCTTAGTGATCCCCTGAAGATTTTTGCCAAGTCCCTTTCCAGGCTCGTATTCACACCAATTCAAGATACTTTCGATCTTGTTGTCCCACTACTTATCCTTATCTACAACGTTGACCCTTTCAACGTGGTGGTATGTTTCTTCGCATATTCTCTTTCTGCCTTCAATCATCGGGATGGTCTAGCGACTATATATGAGGTTACTACTATCGCCATAAATGATCACCTTTTGGTGATTCCATTCAAACTTCACTGCCTGATGCAGAGTCGATGCTACGACTCCAGCAGCGTGGATCCAGGGCCGTCCTAACAGCAGGTTGTAGGATGTTGGGACGTCTATTACTTGAAAGTCGACGTCTAACCACGTTGGCCCCATTTGTAAGCATAGGCTGATTTCTCCGATGGTAGATATCTGGGACACATCGAAGGCCTTAACATTGATAGCCCCATCTTTGATCTCGTGTAGGCTTTTTCCCAAAGTTCTGAGAGTTATCAGCAGACAGATGTTGAGGCTTGATCTTCCATCAATCAGGACTCTAGTGATGAAATAATCTTCGCACTACACGGTGATGTGCAATGCCTTGTTGTGGCTCAAACCTTCTGGCGGCAAGTCATTTTCATGGAAGGTTATTTTATGGCTCTCCAACACTTGCCCCACCATATTCGCCACTTCACCCCCGGTTATATTTCTGGGCACATAAGCTTTGCTCAGTATCTTCATTAGGGCATTTTTGTGAGTATCTGAACTCTGCAGAAGAGCCAGGATATATATATGTGCTGGAGTTTTGTTAAACTGTTCAGCGATCGAGTACTCCTTAGCCTATATTTTTCCCTAAAGATCGTCGGGCCCTATTTCAATAGGTCGTCCCGGGGCTTTCTTACTGGACTAGGCTAGGTGCTCTAGGGTGTAAACCCTCCCTATTCTTGTCATTCCTTGCGCGACAATCGTTTCTCTTGTCTTGGTCTTTCCTTTTCTCCTAGCTTCAGCAGTGTAATCCCATGATATGGCATTTGAGTGGAATGGTGTTATGTCTGACATTGCCATCGGAATAGGCACCCTTGGTGGTAACACAATAACTTCAAAGGGTGTAGGTGCCTTTGGAACTCCAAATTCAACCTCGATTGGCCCGGGCGCATTTACAGAAGGAGGAGCTTCAAATTCAAGAGGTATAGACATATTTACTTCACCATCCCTAGAGGGCTGATTTTGCACAACAATTGGGTTAAGTGTAACCGCCGGTTTCTTTGGTTCATCTCCTTCAGCAATAAAACCTATCAACCCTTTGGGGTCCCAATCGTCTTCGATCTCGATCATGTGAATGTCTCCACCTTTGTGGTCAGGCAGAGGGTTGCTACGAACATTAGGAGCAGGCTCCTTTGCTGCTATGACGTTATTGTCGATCAGGGTTTGAATCTTGTCTTTCAATGAGCGGCACTCGTCAAGGGTGTGTCCCTTTACGCCGGAATGATACGTACATGTCTTGTTGGGGTTGACCCACTGGGAGGGATTTTCTGGAGCTTTGGCTTGGATAGGAGCGACATAACTAGCAGCTTTAAATCTTTCATATCGCAGGTCAATTGATTCAGTGATGGTTGTGTATTGTCCGGGAGTCTTACGGTCAAAATTTGGCCTGGGTCTTGGGAAATTTTGACGGGTAGGTGGTGATTGGTAGTGAGAGGGTTGAGCGTTATAAGCTTGGTAAACAGGTGTTGGTTGAGAGTATCTGGGCGAGGTGGGTTGATATGTGAGAGGTGGAGAGGATTGGTTAACGGGAGATGGATAGGAGGGTGCGGGTGCTTGGTAGTTCGGGATGGGTTGATATGTAAGTGGAGGTGATGGGTAAGTGTGGTATTTTGGTGGTGATTTGGCTCCCTGTGCGACTATTATGACAATTACATCCTTCCTTTTAGACGTGCCACCAGTCTGTAAAGCCTTATTGGTGGCCTGCAATGCTTCAAGATTTGTAACCATACCATTCTTAATGCTGTCTTCGTTTCTTTCTCTAAGTTTGATGATATTGGAGAACTTTTGACCCTCGATCAGCATCAACCTCTCATAATATTGGGGATCCTGAGCCCGGACGAAGAATCTATTCATTTGCTCTTCTTCTAGGGCCGGCCTGACCTTCGCATCATCTTACCTCCAAGGAGTAGCATACTCGCGGAATGTTTCGGTGGGATTTTTATTCAAATTTTGTATGTAGAACACATCCAGTGCATTCTCTGTATTGAATCAGAATCTATCCATGAAGTCCGATACCATACCTACCTAATTCGTCCATTTCTTGGGGTCCTGGCTGATGTACCAGGATAGTGCATCTCCTTTCAGGCTCCTCATGAAGAGCTTCATACGGATCTTCTCATCCCTTCCAACCCCAACTAGCTTATTGCAATTTGTCCTCAGGTGGACTCTGGGATCTCATGTTCCATCAAACATTTCGAACTTGGGAGGTTTGTACCCCTCCGGAAGTTCAACATCTGGCTGAATGCATAGGTCTTCATAATTTAACCCTTCAATACCTTTATTACCTTCCATGCCCTAAACTCGGACGGTTAACTTCTTGAGTTCTGCCGCTAAGTTCCTGATAAGGGAGTCCTTGTCATCAAACTCAGGTGCATTTGAGATTGGTTGGGTTTAGTGGGGTACAATATCTACAAAAATATGAGTGTTGTGGAGATGGTCATTTGTGGCATTCAATGGCTCGGGAATGAGTAGTGGAGTGTTGTTGGGAGTGTGGCATGTGTTGCAGTGTTGGGTATGAGTGGGTTGTATCTGTGGTTGTGGGGTGTTTTGTGGAGGTGCGGGGTTCTGGGTGTTGACATCAAGAGCGGTGAGGGAAAATGAAAGGTTCGCCAATTTCTGAACCCGATCCAATTCTTCTCGAAATTTCAATAGCTTTTGCTCCATTTGTGTATCAGTTTCCTTAGCAAGCGGGGTACCTTGAAGAATCTCGATCTCCTTTCTAGAACTTGAATATCCCATCGTACCTTTGTTTTTATTCCAGATAGGACTCGGAGGAGGATTTGGAGGATTTGGAGGGCCCTTGGATCTTGTGGAGTATGCCCATGGTGCCAGAACGCACGAACTAACCTTTGGGGAGGGGGAGCAAAAAGTAAAAACAAAAAGGTAACAAGTTAGTAAAGATTATGAGGAGAAAACATTGCGATATTTAAACACATAGTGCAAGAATATAAATCGTGTCCTAAATTGGGTGCCTCGTTGTGCCCGAGGTAGGCCTAGCGACAAATAATTTTGGAGAACTTATAATGCTAAATCCCTCTTTTTATTGATAAAAATAAGATGAATCCAAAACGACGTTAAATAATAGAAAGTAAAATGTCACTAGTGGCCATTGTCCTTATTACATTAAAAATAAAAAGACTCCTAACTACTTGGTCCCAGAAGGACCTTCCCAAGATTTGGCATCTTTGTCTCCCTCGAACTGTTTCACCAGCTCGCGTAGTCCTAGTAGCAAATAAGCTCGGGCCAAATGTCCGCCTGCATTTCCTTTGTAGCCTCTATGATTTTGTCGTCAAGATGTTTCTCTAGAACTGAAGGCAAATTCCTTAAGTATTTTCGGATGAGCGTCTGATCACTGGAGTGGAGGTCTTTCCATCAATTTAGCAGCCTTGGATAAGTGTTGGTTACCATGCCAAATATGGGGACTTCGTGCCTCATTTTCTGCAAAACAAAGCGCTAGGCCCTTACCCCACCGAACATGACTATTTAAACCAATAATTAGCATAGCAAGCACTTTAGTTCTCCAAATAAATGCACAGAACATGGAGGTGTCCGTTTGGGTTTCAAGGAAACCCAGTGGACTTTGGACAAGGCTATCTTAATGAGTCATTATGTGGAGAACATAACTGACTCAGTTATGTTTGACCATGATGCATGTACAGTTCAAACAGAGTAAGGTTTCTATTGAGGTACTAGGCAGGTACCCTTGAGCGGACAACTCAAGAGGGAAAGGCACAGAACCGTCGACTGCACCGCTGATCGACTGGTTTTACCGTAAATATGACTTTGCAAAATTTAGGGGGGGATGATAGTATTGGAAGCGCGCAACTACTCATTATAAACGTTGCTATAGTGTTTGTTTGGAAGGAGTGGAATATGATGATGAAGATACACTTTACAAGAATGAAACATATTGACATGTATTTTCACGTTCATACAATAAATTTTACAATGATTGCTCAAAATTACGACAGCATTGATGGAAAAGTGGTACATGAAAGTAATGAAAGAAAAGAAACAAGTCAGTTCCAAATAAAGGCATTAAACAAAGCAATAAAGAAAGCAATAAAGTCACATATAGCATGAAATGGTAAAAGCCTAAAGGATCCCCAGCAGAGTCGCCATGCTGTCGACGCCCCCTTTTCCTCTAAGATGCAGAATCGGGTTTACGACATTTGGGAAGACAACTCTATTCCCGTTTGGGAATTGGGTTTTGGATTTTTGGGAGAGTCGCCACCTAATGATTATTTTGCATTAGGAAACTTTTTTTAGAAGAATTTAAGATGAAAACAAGAGTTTGGGTAAGGGCTAAAAATTATCTCGAGCGGAAGGTGTTAGGCACCCCTCAAGATCCACTATTGTGGTTCCCGGCCATGCTACAATTGTGACTTTAATGCAAACAAACAAGTAAACAAGCAAGCATTGCAAATACGAGAAACCATTGCAAATAAGAAGCACAAAGTGTTTAAAAGTGCTGGAATCCAAAAAGAAAACGGTTTTGTGATTAAAGAAGAGATACGCAAGTAAAAGGAAGGGGTCAAATAATTGGTGCAAACAACTTAAAAGAAGTATAAGAAACGGAAGTTGAAGATGGGACAACTTTTAAAATTTTGGAAATTATTAAGCTAATAAAGAGGGAGGGAGGTCCTAGGTGTATACATTACATGGATCATTCGCACAACACCGGTACCCAATTGTACGCATAGTGTTATCGTGTAATCATCATCTCCATGTCTGCCCTTCCCATCCCATCAAGGTATTAAAGCGTGGAATGGTATCGTTTACTTATTACATGCTATTACCCGTCCCAATCTTATCAGTCCTAGAGGCAAATGGATTACTAATCCTAAAAGGAAAGGGGTTTGGGGCTTTTAGAAGTTTTAAAGGATAAAATGCTAAGGCGTCAACCAAAACAAATAATTGCAAGTAGAAGGGAAACAAACAAGCAAGCAGGGCTCAAATATGCCTCCATATATCAGCGAAAATCATAGAGTTTAGCATTTTTTTCACGTACTGATTTTGGACTTATTTAAATGAAGCGACGAGCGGACTGGTTCAACGTATATTTTTAGGCAAAAAGTCTTCATTAGGCATACTCGAATGCAGTTGTTTAAAACTGATCTGGTTGACCTAAGTGTTGATTAGAACTAGGCGTGATATATACTAATTTTAGAAACAAATGTGCAAATTAACATGGGTTACCAATTTTTAGCGGAACATTGCGAGTTCAAGCAGTTAATATTACTTTTATTCAGATTTGAAATTTTCTATAGGCATGCTTTCTATATGAATAATGATTTGAACACCTTTTAGATGTTGACAGAAGGTCCTATGAACATGCTCTCTATATGCAGCTTTTATTATTCAAACCTTCAAATGGTTTGCCTAGTGGCGTTTGTAGATGCAGAATGCAACAGTTTGTAGACCATGTTTTTATATGAATATGCGGAACAATTAGAAGTTAACCTATAGGCATGATATTTATGCGCCTTTGCAGAAATTATGAACGAATCCTATAGGCATGATTTCTAGATGTGAGTTTTGCAGAAATGCAGAAATTAAAGTTTACCCTATAGCATGATCTTCTAGGTGGAAATGCAGAAATAAAAGTTTAAACCTATAGGCATAATTTCTAGGTGGATATGTAGAAATAAGAGTTTAAACCTCTAAGCATGATCTGTAGTTGTATATGCAGAAATAAAAAGTTTAAACCTATAGGCAGGATTTCTAGGTGTGTTTAGAGAAATAATAGTTTAAACCTACAGGCATGATTTCTAGGTGTATTTGCAGAAATTAAAAGTTAACCCTATAGGCATGATTCATAGGTGTGAAATTGCAGAAATCATAACAAACTCCAACAGGCAGGATCTATACCCTTGATGCGTAAAAATAAATCCCGTTCCCCCTTTTTACTAAGTTTTCCAGAGTTTGTACAAATTATTACAGCCCAAAAGAAACAACTGGAATAATAAAAAATACATCAGAATCATCAGCTGCATCCGAGTAGCCGAATTCAGATTTAATGCCTAATAATATGAGATTGAACCACTTCCGAGATCCAGATTTCCAAGCCTTCTCTTATCTAAGGTGTTTCAGAGATCCAAGGGATATCAGGAACCCCAGGCAGTGCATATACCCAAGATGTTAATCCGAAATTGAGTTGTGCAGTGCGGAAGGGCCAGCCCTTATGTGTCCAAGTTCAGAGAGAGCTCAAGGGTCCCAAGTCAAGGCTCACATAAGAGGGGCAGAACTTAAATTCTAGGAGTTGAGTATAAGTGCAATAGAAAGGGGTAGAGGGGCTACCCAGGCAGGCTGGTGGTCATGCCCATCCACAAAATAGACTGGCACACCCCTGACCAAACCTATGATCAAGTATTTATGGAGTAAAGACCCACTGGAGGTCAAGCCATGGCCTGAACAATAATCAGAAGTACTGGCAGGCCCAGGCTGTTACTCAACATACACACAATAGGGGAATGGGGATGGGAAACTGACAAGCTTAGGGCCCAAAGGGCCCAGTTCATATCCATGGACAATGATTTTAGACATTGCCATGTTTTTAAACCATAACTTAAGCATAAAAGTGTCACGACCTGGATCTCCCACCACCGGGATTCGTGATGGCGCCTAAAACATATAAGGGACTTTAGCCTGCGAACGACAGCTAGGCTACCTCGTGAGTCCTTGGACTGAAGACAGCTCCCGGACAATCCTACTGCTGCTATCCAAAAGCTGCTCCTGGATCTGTGCAGAAAGATGCACAGAGTGTAGCATCAGTACAACCGACCCCATGTGCTGGTAAGTTCCTGGCCTAACCCCAGCAAAGTAGTGACGACGCTAGACAGGACCTACCAAAGACAACCTGTAAAAATATATATATATATATATATATATATATATATATACAAAGGCAACGGAAATAACAATAGGAAACATCAAATAAAAATAGGAAGGGGCATGCCCGGGGGGATACAGTGAGAACAGATCAACGGATATAACAACGAAACTACATCAATACCATGACTCATATAAGTGGTCGGAGCGCCACACGATCCCATAGTATACATTTATAAGTTGACGGCGTGCCATACGATTCCATTTCATAATTCATAAGTGGACGGCGTGCCACACGATCCCATTTCATAATTCATAAATGGACGGCGTGCCACACGATCCCATTTCATAATTCATAAATGGACGGCGTGCCACACGATCCCATTTCATAATTCATAAGTGGATAGCGTGCCACACGATTCCATTTCATAATTCCTAATACATATAATCTTTCTAGAGGAGGCCCCATTAGGGGATATCAACAACATACCGATTTAACCCGGCAAGGTTACTACTAACAGCCCAAAATCCCGGCAAGGGAGGGTACATATAATGCTTAAATCCCGGCAACGGAGCAACAACAATGATAGACTACGCATCTCGTCAAGGGAATAATCACAACACTTCTTGTTTTGATCTCTTCTTTCTCAATTATCAATTTCTAGTTTGGGACAACGCTCCAACAATATGCCAATCACAATTCTTCCTCAACCATTCACATGATATGAAACTTATCAGTTAAACAAGGAAGATGTATCACAACATCCGAGTAAAACACAATTAAAACTCACGGTCATACTAGACTCCGGTGCATAGATAACCGTCGCCATGCCTATATACCGTACTCCACATTTAGCAGTTAGCAAATAATATCCTAGTCCTATTCCCTCAAGCCAAAGTTAGAACAAACACTTACCTCGGTCCAAAGAATAGCAATCAACTCTCCAATACCGCCTTTCTTCTACAATCCGACTCCGAAACAATGGTATCTAGGCATAATTAATTCGATAATATCAATTAGGGCTCAACAACATAATCCAATAGCCTAGAAATGAGTTTTCTAGCATTCTTCAAAAAATACCAAAATTCGACACCGGGCCCACAACGTCGAAACACGAGGCTCGGACCAAAACCTAGTCACCCATAACCCCACGAGTTCAAATATATAATTTGTTTTAAGATTCGACCCCAATTTGAGGTTGAATCACCCAAAATTCTCAAAACCCTAACTCTACCCAAAACCCATAATTTCTACCTTGATTTCATGATTTACGGCTTGGATTTCAGTAGTTAATGAAGGAAATTGAATAAATCATGTTAAACAATGCTTACCCAAGAAGTTTTTATGAAGAAGTGCTCTAAAATTTGCCCTAGGACTTTGGAGAAGGAAGAGCTCGTAAAGAGTTATGTTTTTCCCCTCACTGGTTCTGTTTTTCACTTAAAAATTCGCTGGGCAAAATTACCCTTCGCGTTCGCAGGAAAGGGGCCGCGTTCGCGAAGGGTAAACTGGGCAATACATCATGAACGCATGAAATGGAACGCGAACACGTAGAAGAAAATGCTGGGGGTCCAGCGACTGTTATGCGCAAACGCAATAGGGTAATCGCGAACGAGGTGAAGGGGGGTGGGGGGTTTGTAACTATGCAAACGCGTTGAGTAGACTGGTTAACTTACGCGTTCGCGAGATGAAGGATGCGAACGCGAAGAAGGAACCTCTAGGGGCCTTGAACTTGTCTTACGCAATCGCGATAGGGATGACGCGAATGCGAAGGAGGGGAACATCAAAGCACTGCGAATGCGAACCTGTGGCCGCATTCGCGAAGAACAAATTGTCTGTGTAAAAATGTAGCAAAAATCTGATCCTTTCCTAAGTGTAAAAACACCTTGAACCACCTCCAATTCACTCCCGAGCCCTCGGGGATCCTAACCAAACACACTCACTAACTCAATAATACTCTACGAACTTACTCGAGCGATCAAACCGCTAAAATAACATCAAAATCATTGAATCAAGCCTCAAAACTCATGATTTTTCTTCTAAACTATATAAACTTTCAAACTTGGAACTTATAGTCCGAAACACATCAAACGACGTCTGATTTCGACCAACCTTCAAAGAAAGCGCTTAAACAATATATAAGACTTGTACCGGGCGTCAGAACCAAAATACGAGCCCGATACCATAGTCTTTTAATCAATTTTTATTTCCATTTTTCCTTAACAATTTCAGAAAAACAATTTAATAGAAAAATTCTTTTACTCGGGTTCTAGACCTCGGATTTCGACTCCGGGCACATGCCTGAGTCCCATATTTTTCTACGGACCCTCCGGGACCGTCAAATCACAGGTCCGGGTCCGTTTACCAAAAATGTTGACGGAAGTCAACTTTAATTATATTAATATTAAAATTCATTATTTTTCACATAGAATTCATATTTAATCCTTTCGGCTACACGCCCGGATTGTGCACGCAAATCAAGGCAAATAAAAGTGAGGTTTTCAAGGCCTTAGAAGCACAGAACGAATGAGGAAACAGGTGATGACCCTTTGGGTCGTCACATCCTCCTCCTCTAAAATAACCGTTCATCCTCGAACGGATAAAAGAAAGAAGTACTTGAGTTAGGAAATAGATGAGGATAACGGCTCCGCATAACAGACTCGGACTCCCAGGTCGATGCCACAGGAGGCCGACCTCTCCACTGAACACGCACTGAAGGAAAACTCTTCGACCTCAACTGTCAAACCTGCCGGTCTAAAATATCCACCGGCTCCTCCTCATAAGACAGATCCTTGTCCAATTGGACAGTACTGAAATCTAACACGTGGGCTGGATCACCGTGATACCTCCGAAGTATGGACATATGAAACACTGGATGCACGGCTGACAAGCTAGGTGGCAAGGCAAGTCTATAAGCCACCTCTCCCACACGATCTAGAATCTCAAATGGGCTAATGAACCTAGGGCTAAGCTTTCCCTTATTCCCGAATCTCATCACGCCCTTCATAGGCGATACACAGAGCAATACTCGCTCCCCAACCATGAATGCTACATCTCGAACCTTGCGATCCGCATAACTCTTTTGTCGCGACTGAGCCGAACGAAGCCTGTCCTTAATGATCTTGACCTTTCCAAGGCCTCCTGGACTAAATCTGTACCCAATAACTGAGCCTTTCCCAGCTCAAACCATCCGACTGGAGACCGACATCGCCTACCATACAACGCCTCATATGGAGCCATCTGAATGCTGGACTGGTAGCTGTTGTTGTAGGCGAACTCTGCTAAAGGCAAAAACTGGTCCCACGAGCCTCCAAAATCAATGAAACATGCTCTGAGCATATCCTCCAATATATGAATAGTCCTCTCGGACTGGCCGTCCGTCTGAGGATGGAATTATGTGCTCAACAGAACCTGGGTGCCTAACTCCTGCTGTACTGCTCTCCAGAAGAGCGAGGTAAACTGCGTACCTCAGTCCGAAATGATAGATGTCGGCACCCCATGAAGGCGAACAATCTCTCAGATGTAGATCTCAGCTATCCTCTCCGATGAATAGGTGGCTGCAACAGGAATAAAATACGCTGACTTGGTCAGCCTATCAACAATGACCCAAATGGCATCAAACTTCTTCCAAGACATCGGAAGTCCAGTAATGAAATCCATCGTAATCCTCTCCCACTTCCACTCGGTGAGCTCAATCCTCTGAAATAACCCACCAGGCCTCTGATGTTCATACTTGACCTGCTGACAGTTCAAACACCGAGCCACATATGCAAAAATATCTTTCTTTATCCTACGCCACCAATAATGCTGCCGCAAGTCCTGATACATCTTCGCGGCACCCGGGTGAATAGAATACCGCAAACTATGGGCCTCCGCTAAGATCAAATCTCGAATCTCATCGACATTGGGCACACAAACTCGCCCGTGCAACCTCAAAACATCATCATCATCTAAGGTCACCTTCGTGGCACCTCCACGCTGCACCGTGTCTCTCAGGACACATAAATGTGGATCATCAAACTGCCGAACACGGATACGCTCCAATGATTAAGAACGAGCGACCGTGCAAGCTAACACTCTGCTAGGCTTAGAAATGTCCAACCTTACCAGCCGATTGGCCAAACCTGAATATCCAAGGCAAGCAGTCTCTAACTGACCAAAACATAAGCAAGACTACCCATGCTGGCGGACTTCCTACTCAATGCATCGGCCACCACATTAGCTCTCCCCGGGTGGTACAAAATAGTAACATCATAGTATTTCAACAACTCCAACCACCTCCTCTGCCTCAAATTCAATTCCTTTTTCTTGAACAAGTACTGAAGGCTCTTGTGATCCGTGTACACCTCGCACTTCACACCATATAAGTAATGCCTCCAAATCTTCAAAGCATGAACAATGGCTGCCAACTCTAAATCATGGAACGGATAATATTTCTCGTGGATCTTCAATTGCCTCGAAGCATAAGCTATGACTCTGCCATCCTGCATCAATATCGCACCAAGCCCAATACGGGAAGCATCACAATAAACTGTATAAGGCCCTGAACCTGTGGGCAAAACCAATATCGGTACCGTAGTCAGAGTTGTCTTGAGCTTCTGAAAGCTCTCCTCACACTCGTCTGACCATCTGAACTGGGCACCTTTCTGGGTCAATCTGGTCATCGAGACTGCTATAGATGAAAATCCCTCCATGAACCGACGGTAATAACCTGCTAAACCCAAGAAACTCCGAATCTCGGTTGCTGAAGCTAATCGAGGCCAATTCTTGACTGCCTCAATCTTCTTCGGGTCTACCTGAATACCCTCTGCTGATACAACTTGACCCAGAAATGCAACTGAACTTAGCCAGAACTCGCACTTCGAGAACTTAGCATACAACTGAATATCCTTCAGAGTCTGAAGAACCACTCTGAGGTGCTGCTCGTACTCCTCCTGGCTGCGGGAGTACACTAGAATATCATCAATAAAGAATATCACGAACAAGTATAGATAAGGCCCTAATACTCGTTTCATCATCTCCATAAATGCTGCTGGGGCATTGGTCAACTCGAATGACATGACTAAAAACTCATAATGCCCATACCGAGTGCGAAATGCTGTCTTAGGGACATCGGACGCCTTAATCCTCAGCTGATGGTAGCCAGATCTCAAGTCTATCTTTGAAAACACATTCGCACCCTGAAGCTGGTCAAACAAATCATCAATCCTCGGTAGTGGATACTTGTTCTTAATCGTCACCTGGTTCAATTGCCGGTAATCAATGCACATCCTTATCGATCCATCCTTTTTCTTCACAAATAACACCGGTGCACCCCAAGGAGAAACACTAGGCCTGATAAAACCCTTCTCTAGCAAATCCTGCAACTGGTCCTTTAACTCTTTCAACTCTGGCAGGGCCATGCGATACACCAGAATAGAAATGGGCTACGTGCCTGGGGCCAGATCAATACAGAAATTAATATCCTTGTCGGGTGGCATACCCTGCAGGTCTGAAGGGAAAGCCTGTGGGAACTCCCAAACAATAGGAACAGAGTCAATAGAAGGAACCTGTGTGCTGGAATCATGAACATATGCCAAATAAACTAAACACCTCTTCTCGACCATGCGTCGAGCCTTAACCTATGAAATAACACTGTGGGTGGCATGTCCTAGGGTCCCTCTCCACTCCAATCAGGGAAAATCTGGTAACGCCAAGTTCACAGTCTCGGCGTGACAATCCAAGATAGCATGATACGGGGATAACCAATCCATCCCCAATATAACATAAAAATCCACCATGTCTAAAAATAGTAAATCAAAACGGGTCTCAAGACCCTCAAACACTACCACACAGGAATGATGAACTCGGTCGACCACTATAGAATCACCCCACTAGTATAGATACATAAACAGGGATGCCCAAAGCATCACTAGGTATAGCAAAGTAGGGTGCAAATAAGACGACACATAGGAATACGTAGAGCCAGGGTAAGATAGCACTGAAGCATCCCTATTATAGACCAGAATAGTACCTGTAATGACAGTATCTGAAGACTCAGCCTCTGGCCTGGCTGAAAAAGAATAACACCGGGGCTGGGCCCCACCTTCCTGAACTATGCCTCTGGGACGATCGGCTACTGCCTGACCCTTACCTCTTCCAATCCAAGCTCTACCTCTATGGTCTCTACCTCCACCTCTATGATCCCTACCTCTATCTCTATGATCCCTACCCCCACCTCTAGCTGGCTGGGCGGCCTGTGGATCACCTGACGCTTGAATCATAGGACGAGGACCCTACTGCTGAGAGCTGTCAGAAGCTTGAGGGCAATACTTGGAAATATGTCTCGTGTCACCACAAGTGTAACAAGCCCTCGACTACTGAGAATAACGGAGTGGTGGCATGCTGATAAGTGCTCATGGTGAACTAAAAAGCTGCTGGTCGGAGTAATGCGACTGAGAGCCACGGCCACCGGAAAAACCATGAGAAACCTGAAGAGCTGATTGAAAGGGCCTCGGTGAATGGAATCCACCATAAGAATCCCTACCTCCAGACGAGGTACCACTTAATCTACCAGAATGACGAGGCCTCTTATCCGACACCTGTCCACCTCCCCGTGCGAGGGCCATCTCAACTCGGTAGGCCGTATTGGCCACCTCCTGAAAGAAAATATCACTACCAGCTCCCATAGCCATCTGAAGACGGATCGGCTAAATCAACCTATCAATAAATCTATGAACCCTCTCTCGCTCTGTGGGGAGTATCACAATAGCATGGCATGCCAAGTCAACCAATCGAGTCTCACACTGTGTAACTGTCATGGAGCCTTCCTGGAGGCACTCAAACTGCCTGCGAAGTGCCTTCCGCTGAGTGACTGGAGAAACTTCTCCAAAAATAACTCCGCGAACTGATCCCATGTCAAAGATGGAGACCTTGTTGGTCTAGATCTGCAAAAATCCCTCCACCAAGTCTTGGTGGATCCTGCAAGCTGAAAAGGGGCAAAATCGACCCCATTGGTCTCTACTATCCCCATGGTCCTAAGGATCTCATGACAGCTGAATAGAAAATCCTGTGGATCCTCCGATGAAGCACCGCTGAATGTGGTGGTGAAGATGTTGGAAAATGGATCAAGTCTCTATAAAGCATCCGAAGACATAGCCGCTCCATCGCCGGCCTGAGCTGTAATACCTGGCTGAGCTGCCACAGCTGGCTGAACCATTGGGACATGAGCTGGGGGAGCTACCTTCTCTGGAGTACGTGTAGCAGGAGTCTGAACCCTTCTTTCATCCTGAGAAGTGGCTGGTGCTACTGGCAACAAACCCGCTCTAGTGACACTCTCCATACAGCCTGCCAATCAGACTTGAGCGTCCTGAAGATCTGGGGTGACCATGACACCTCCTGGGACCTGAGCTGGGCCCACCGGAGCTGCTGGGGCTGGAACCTCCTCATCATAGTCAATATGAGGCTCCACCTCTAGGACTGCTACCCGGGGCTGAGCTCTGCCCCTGCCTTGGCCTCTGCCCTTCGCAGGAGCTGCTGCTGGGGGCTTGGGCTGCTGCGTGGTAGAAGAGGAAGCACATGTTCTCGCCATCTGCGAAAGAACAGTGTAGAAAGACAATCAGTATTTGAGAAACGAAATCACACGACAAGAAAGAACAAAAGTGAAACTTTTCCTAACTCCGTAGCCTCTGGGGATAAATACAGACGTCTCCGTACCGATCCCTCAGACTTTACCAAGTTTGCCCGTGAGTAGCGAGACCTATATAACCTAGAGATCTGATACCAACTTGTCACGACCCAGATCTCCCACCATCGGGAGTCGTGATGGCGCCTACTAACGGAGCTACGCCAGTAAAACAGTGAACATTCTCTGATAATTTCTCAATGATATAAACATACGAAAACAATTAAATAAAAGCGGAAGACTTTAAGCTCATAAAACTGAAATCAAAATGCGGAAGTTGAACACGAATCTCTACACAAAATCTGGTGTCACTAGCTCACGGATTACTATAGAGTACTAAAAACAAGTCTGAAAACATATTACATACTGTTTGTCTCGAAAAAAAAAGAAAACAAACTAAAACATAGAAGGGACTTCGGCCTGCGAACGACGGCTACGCTACCTCCTGAGTTCCTGGACTGAAGACAGCTCCCGGGCAATCCTACTGCTGTTGTCCAAAAGCTACTTCTGGATCTGTGCAAAAAGATGCACAGAGTGTAGCATCAGCACAACCGACCCCATGTGCTGGTAAGTGCCTAGCCTAACCCCGGTGAAGTAGTGACGAGGCTAGACAGGACCTACCAAAAACAACCTGTAAAGATATATCTATATATATATATATATAAAGGCAAATAAAATAACAACAGGAAACATCAAATAAAACTGGGAAGGGGCATGCTCGGGGGGATACAATGAGAACAAATCAACGGATATAACAACGTAACTACATCAAT
Organism: Nicotiana glauca; assembly: GCA_026770625.1. Classification (NCBI taxonomy): domain Eukaryota; kingdom Viridiplantae; phylum Streptophyta; class Magnoliopsida; order Solanales; family Solanaceae; genus Nicotiana; species Nicotiana glauca. Next base: position 87,450 of record MDKF010229889.1, on the reverse strand, counting down.
AACATGACTCATATAAAAGGTCGGCGCGCCACACGATCCCATAGTATACATTTATAAGTGGACGACGTTCCACACGATCCCATTTCATAATTCATAAGTGGACGGCGTGCCACACGATCCCATTTCATAATTCATAAGTGGACGGCGTGCCACACGATCCCATTTCATAATTCATAAGTGGACGGCGTGCCACACGATCCCATTTCATAATTCATTAGTGGACGACGAGCCACACGATCCCATTTCATAATTCCTAATACATATAATCTTTCTAGAGGAGGCCCCATTAGGGGAATTCAACAACATAACGATTTAATCTGGTAAGGGTACAACTAACAGCACAAATATCCCGGTAAGGGAGGGTACTTATAATGCTTAAATCCCAGCAAGGGTGCAACAACAATGATAGACTACGCATCTCGGCAAGGGAATAATCACAACACTTCTTCTTTTGATCTCTTCTTTCTCAATTATCAATTTCCAATTCAAGCCAACGCTCCAACAATATGCCAATCACAATTCTTCCTCAACCTTTCACATTATATGAAACTTATTAATTAAACAAGGAAGATGTATCACAAAATCCGAGTAAAACATAATTAAGACTCACGGTCATGCTAGACTCCGGTACATAGATAACCGTCACCATGCATATACACCATACTCCACATTTAGCAGTTAGCAAATAATATCCTAGTCCTATTCCCTCACGCCAAAGTTAGAACAAACACTTACCTCGGTCCAAAGAATAGCAATCAACTCTCCAATACCGCCTTTCCTATACAATCCAACTCCGAAACAATAGTATCTAGACATAATTAATTCAATAATATCAATTAGGGCTCAACAGCATAATCCCATAGCCTAGAAATGAGTTTTCTAGCATTCTTCAAAAAATATCAAAATTCAACACCGGGCCCACATGGTCCAAACACGAGGCTCTGACCAAAACCTAGTCACCCATACCCCCATGAGTTCAAATATATAATTTGTTCTAAGATTCGACCCCAATTTGAGGTTGAATCACCCAAAATTCTCAAAACCTTAACTCTACCCAAAACCCATAATTTCTACCTTGATTTCATGATTTATGGCTAGGATTTCAGTAGCTAATGAAGGAAATTGAAGAAAACATGTTAAACAATGCTTACACAAGAAGTTTTTATGAAGAAGTGCTCTAAAATTAGCCCTAGGACTTTGGGGAAGGAAGAGCTCGTGAAGGGTTATGTTTTTCCCGTCACTGGTTCTGTTTTTGACTTAAAAATTCGCTGGGCGAAATTGCCCTTCGCGTTCATGGGAAAGGGGCCGCGTTCGCGAAGGGTAAACTGCGCAATACATCGCGAATGCGTGAAAGGGAACCCAAACACGTAGAAGAAAATGCTGGGGGTCCAGGGACTGTTATACGCGAACGCGATAGGGGAATCGCGAATACGGTGAAGGGGGTTTGTAACTACGCGAACGCGGGGAGACCCACACGAATGCGTTGAGTATACTGGTTAACTTACGCGTTCACGAGATGAAGGATGCGAAGGCAAAGAAGGAACCTCTGGGGGACTTGAACTTGGCTTACGCGATCGCGATAGGGATGACGTGAACACGAAGGAGGGGAATATCAAAGCACTGAGAACGCGAGCCTGTGGCCACGTTTGTGAAGAAAAAATTGTCTGTGTAAAAATGCAGCAAAAATCTGATCCTTTCCTAAGTGTAAAAACACCCCAAACCACCTCCAATTCACTCCCAAGCCCTCGGGGCTCCTAACCAAACACACACACTACCTCAATAACACCCTACGAACTTACTCGAGCGATCAAACTACCAAAATAACATCAAAATTATTGATTCAAGCCTCAAAACTCATGAGTTTTATTCTAAACTTCATAAACTTTCTAACTTGGAACTTATAGTCCGAAAAACATCAAACGACGTCCGATTTCGACCAACCTTCACAAAAAGCGCTTAAACAATATATAAGACTTATACCGGGCGTCGGAACCAAAATACGAGCCCGATACCATAGTCTTTTAATCAATTTTCATTTCTATTTTTCCTTAACAATCTCAGAAAAATAATTTAATAGAAAAAATCTTTTACTCCGGTTCTAGACCTCAAATTTCGACTCCGGGCACATGCCCGAGTCCCATATTTTTCTACAGACTCTTCGGGACCATCAAATCATGGGTCCGGGTCCGTTTACCAAAAATGTTGACCAAAGTCAACTTTAATCATATTACTATCAAAATTCATCATTTTTCACACAGAATTCATATTTAAGCATTCAGGCTACACGCCCGGACTGCACACGCAAATCGAAACAAATAAAAGTGAGGTTTTCAAGGCTTCGGAAGCATAGAACGGATGAGGAAACAGGTGATGACCCTTTGGGTCGTCACAAAAAGGGATATGAGAGTTTGGGATCCATAAAGTATCACACAGATAACCAACAACTGACAGGATGTACACATAAATTCGACATTGAATTACAAGGGAAACAGACATGTTACAGCATGCTAGAAATACATGTAAATTAAAGAAAACATGATTAGAAGTGGACAGGAATGAAGAATATTGTTGATGAAGCTTGAAAATTAACTAGAACATACCAGTAAAGAAAGCAAAAGTGCAGAAGGAAATAGAGCAAACAAAAGTCCACAACAGCACAAGTAGCAGAAAGAGGGAGAGAGTTTTTTTTAAAAAAAAGTATAAGAGAGTGTTTGAACTCAGATTGTTTTCTGTGTCCGTGTGTTCAAAGAAAATGGAGGAGAGTATTTATAGCTTTGATAACGTGTACAGAAATAAGGTAATAAGTACAAATCTATCACAAATATGGGCATAGTAACAAATCAGAATCAATTAGTATAAGATTCCCCTTTAATCAGGGGATTCTTATTCAAACGGATATTAACAGGATCCAAATAAGGGAAGGAGAATCAACTTTGTAAGCAGAATGGCTGTTTCCATAAAAGAAACAGTAAAGTCATACAATAGGCAATTAAGCCTAAGTACAGGATTTGAAATTATTTTTGTAAAGATTCAGTGAGGCCAATCAAAGTAAAAGAATCAATTAGACTTTGACAGGCTAGTAAAATCAAGATCTCAGGGAAGGAAAAGTTTTTGAAATAAATTTCAAGTTAAATAAATTACAGGAGGAACTCAGTATATAATGTATGCACAAATTGCAGACATGTGAGGCTAAGTCATGGCGAAAGAAACATCATACAACAATAGCATAGAGCAGATACTTAAAGCGTGTTAGTTAGGCTTCAGTGCGTAATAGAAGGAGTCGAAAACATGCAGAGAGTCAAGTCAGAATCATAAGCGTAGAACATATAGAGAAAAAAAATGTTGAAACAAGGAATCAAGCTAAATGATTTCAAACATACAAACATGCGCAAACAAAAACTCATAGGACTTCGAATAGCCTCTCAAAGATACCAGGGTTTCAAATCAGTTGAGTTCAGAGACGACAAACAGGTGAAACAACAAGCAATTTCAAAGATCAAGCGAAAACCCCTTAAAATTTAGGATTTTAATCATTAATTAGTAAACCAAACAAATAGGATCAAGAACCCAAGTAAATCTCAGAAATTAGGGGTTTTAACATCAAATAAACCTAGAGATGATAAGCGTATGAATCGAATGAAACATTTACAAATAGACTCAAACAAGAATCCGAAAATTAGGGCTTTTTAACATGCTTACTCAGATAAGGGAAACAAACCAACAAAGTACAGAAACATGCCCAAAACAAAGGGGGAGATTCGAAATAACTTAACATAAAACCATAATTAAAGAACAAAGAGTTTTGAAAGCAAAAGTTGGGAAAACCTCGAGAAACATGCTCAGAAAGTTCAAAAACACATAGATCTAGGGCAGATCTAAGAATAAATCAAAGGAAACTTAGAGCTAGAGTTTCATAAGAAACCCAGGTGATGAGAAAGGCTTTGGAAACCATTGATCTGAGCAAGATAGTCGAAGAACGAACTCGAATGGCCATGGCTGGCCGGACAGAGGTTGAAGATGACCGGAGAACAGCCATCGAGTAGAGCTTGGTCGAGACCCCTTCAAGATCTGGTCATAGGACCTCAAAGATGAGCCCATAGAAACCAAATGAGGCCGGTGTAGGGCTCCGATGAGTCTGGGGAGCCATGGATCAGGGTTTCGATGGGAGGCGGCAGCTAGGGTTTTGAGAGAGCTCGAGAGACGAGAGCGTTTGAGGGCAGCGGATTGGGAAAATGAGATAGGGTTAGGCGGTCATGTGAATTAAAGAAGGGAAGAAGTAATGGTGGCTGTCGATCTAAATGATCAACGATCGGGATTTAAAAGGGATATGGGTTGGGTCGGTTGAACATGTACTGGGTCGGTTAGGCATGTTAATTGGGTTGGGTAATTGGGTTTTAAATTGGGGCTGAAATGGGGTGCCAAATTAGCTATAATTGAAATGCAATAAAGGCCAAATCGTAAATAGCCAATTTTCCTCCTTTGATTTTTTATAAAATAGTAGTATAGATTTTTAAAAAAAATTACACTTACTGGGTATTATATAAATATTAATTAAAAAATGCTGGAATTAATTTTATAAACGTAAAATGTCATAAATTACAAGATAGGCTATAATTGCAATAATATGCAATTTAGCTTTAAAATACCAAACAAATTTGTAAAAAATATGCAAAAATTACTTTAATTATATTTAGGTGTAAATATGAAAATAAAATAAATTTTTCACCAAAATGATAATTTTGAGAATAATTATTGGATTGTTATTGTGTAAAAATAACCAATAAATTGGTTTTAAAAATCATCAAAAAGTGTCAAAACTCTTGGATGTGCTTATATATGCACCAATATGATATTTTGGAAATATTTGGGTATAAGAATTACTTAGGGAAAAATTGGGTATCAACGATTGAGATCAGAGATGAATGGGTAGTTGGGTTTTGGTCCGAATCTCGAGTTTTGACCGAGCGGGCCTAGGTAACTTTTTCCAAAAGCATTAAAGATTGAATATTTTTCAATCGTGGGTAGTTTCTAAAGCTTATTTTGAATTATTTGAATTAAATTTGGTTTGGTTTGATTTTCTTCAAGGCTAATTCTAGAGGAAAAGTCGTGGTTGATTTTCGATTTGGTTGCGGAGTGAGGTAAGTGTCGTGGTTAACCTTGACTTGAGGGATTCGGACTTGTTGGTCTTTTTTCAACATGTTTTATGTGTGGGGATACTTTATAAGTTAGGTGACGAGTATCTATGCGTTGTCATTAGATTAAAGCATACGAGTAAAAATTGTTTCTTTGTGTAAAATTATTTCTCTTATCATGTTATCCTTGCTTAGGTCAAATTATAAATTCTTTAAATTATTTTGAATTTATTTCTTATTTCAAAGATGTATATTTTGAAAATTGAGTTTTATATCGTCGTACTATATTTGAAGTGAAATTGTTTCCCAACACTGATTTTTGTTATTTAGATTTGTATTGTTGCTTTGTAAGGAAGTGAGAGAAGCACGAAGGGTGTTGTCGTACCTTATTAGAATTCATTATTATATACTGAGATATTTTAGGGTAAAAGCATAAAAGTTGATGCCATGCCGGCAAATAAAAGCACGAAGGGTGATGTTGTGCCATTATATTCATGATATTACATGGTTAGGACAAGAGTAAAAGCACTAAAGGTGATGCCATGCCATTTTTCATATCATTGCTTTATTTGATTTCCATTTTTGGTGATTTACTTGGTTATAATATTGTTTAATTCGGAAGATGCTATTTCGTGACTTTGTACTTGCCTTTTTAATGATATTTTCCCCCCTCTCGCATGTCCCATCCCAATTAATATCTCATCGTTCTACTTGTTATCTTGTTGCTTCATATATATTTGTACAGGGTTTTTACAATGTGTCTTGTCCAAGCCTCATCACTGTCTCGTCGAGATTAGGTCCAACACTTACGAGGTACATTGGGTAGGTTGCACTCATACTGCACTTATGCAATTCTTGTGCAGATACCAGCATCGGGCCCAACAATGCTTAGAGGTGTGTTGGCTCAAATCACTTTCACTATAAAGACTCGAGGTAGATCTGTTGGCATTCGCAGACCTTGAAGTCCACTTCTATTTCCTACTTTTATCTTTTTTTCCATCCAAATAATTATATTTATTTCAGATTATGTTTGTAGACTGCTAGCTGCTCATGTAATCGTGACTCCATATTTTTTTATAGTAGTTAGTATCAGGTTGTTTATATTTGCACTGTGTCAGATTTGGAATTTATATCTCAGTAAGTACCATTACTTTAATTAAAATTGGTTAATTACTTATTTCATGTCTGTTTGTGTAGCAACTGGATGTTAGGCGTCATCAGAGCCTCAAGGTTAGGATTCCAGGTCGTGACAAGTTAGTATTAGTTCAATAGGTTACTAAGTTCTCACAAGTCATGAGCAAGCTTAGTAGAGTCTAGAGGATCGGTATAGAGACATCTGTACTTATCTTCTAGAGGCTATGGAGTTTAGGAGAAAAAATTCACTTCTTTCATTCCCTATCGTGCGATATTATTCTATCATTGATATATGAATCATTCTATTCTTGATATTTTACAGATTGTGAGAATACACACATCATCTACAACTGGACAGGATTCGGAGCCCCCTGTTTCTGCCACTACCAAGGGTAGAGGCCGAGGAAGCGGCAGAGCTCAGCCTAGAGCTCGAGCAGCAATATCCATAGTAGAGCCTTAGATTGTTCATGATGATGAGATCCCAGCTCAAACTGCACCACTTTGACCATCTCAAGTCAATGAGGGATTTATGGCCACTCTCGTGATTCAGGGCGCTCGGAGAGAGTGGCCCAGATCGGTACATTCAGGTGACCCCGTCGTCTCTCAAGCTAGGGGAGGAGCACAGAATCTCGCTACTCACATTCCAGAGTAGATGGCTCCCATGTATCAAGCTCTAGCAGTCCCACCAGTTTGAGTAGTTCAACCTATTATTTCTGCGCAGACCAGGGAGAAACCACCATTTCTTATAAGGGATTGATGATATTGGATAAGTTCACAGAGCTCTTCCCTATTCACATAATTGGTGCACCTTTTGAGGACCCACATGATTACTTTGACCGTTGCCATGAGTTACTGAGTAACAGGGGTATTGTTGAGACCAATAGGGTCAATTCCAGATGACCGGTTCTGCCATGAGGTGGTGGAAGAATTTTAAGAAAAAGAAAACCAGCTGGTTCACCTCTAGTTACTCAGTATCAGTTTTTGCAACTATATATGGAGAGGTTTATTCATTTCACTCTGAGAGAGGAGTACTGCAGGCAGTTTAAGTGCCTTCAGTAGGGTAGCATGAGTGTTACCCAGTATGAGACCCAATTTGTGGACCTAGATAGCTATGCAGTTATATTACACTCTATAGAGAGGGGGAGAGTGAGGAGATTCATTAATAGAATTACTTTTGTTATTAGGCTACAGATGGCCAAGGATACTGGAGATGATATTTCTTTTTCAAGGGTTGTAGATATTGCTAGACGGATCTAGATGATTTGCGGTCAGAGTAGGGTAGACATACCTGAGAAGATGCCTCATCATTATAGTGGTATCAGTGGTGCTTCGTCTGGTGGTAGGGGTCCATTTGGTAGGGTCTATCCAAGTGGTTTCAGTCAGCACCTCAGGCATCCTACGGTTCTTCGGGTAGTTATGGTTCTGAAGTGTCTCATCTTAAGCAGCTAGCCTACAGTGCACTATCAACTCTTATTAGTGCACCTCCGATCTAGAGTTATCAGGATAGTTATCGAGATTGACAAGGCCAGTTCCAGGGTTAACAGTCACAACAACCGAGGGCTTTTTATACTTATGGAGATTCGAGGCACATTGCGAGATTTTTCCATACGTCACAGGGCGCATGCAACAACAGAGTTCTCGTGCCATAGTTTTAGCACTGGTTGTTTCACCACATGCTCAGCCAGCTAGAGGTGGGGATCAGGCTTCAAGAGGTCGAGGTTAGGCCGTTAGAATGGAGGCCAACCAGCTAGAGGCCATCCGACAGGGTAGAGATCAGAGTGGTGGGTTTATGCATTTCTAGCAAGACCTAAGGTAGAGTCATCTAATGCCATCATCACTGGTATTGTTCCAGTTTTCCATAGAGATGCTTTAGTCCTATTTGATCCTAGCTCTACTTATTCCTACTTGTCATCATATTTTGTTTCCTATCTAGTTATGCCTCGTGATTCTTTGAGTGCTCCTGTATATGTGTCCATCCTTGTGGGAGATTCCACTATTGTGGATCGTGTTTATCGCTCATGTGTGGTTTTTATCTGGAGCCTTGAGACTAGTGTAGATCACCTATTTCTTGATATGGTGGACTTTGATGTTATTTTAGTCATGGATCTGTTGTCACCTTATTACACTATATTGGATTATCATGCCAAGACAATGACCTTAGACATGCCGGGGTTGCGCCGATTATAGTGGAAGGGGACTCCTAGCATTCTACCATCATGGTTATTTCTTATGTGAAGGCTCGGAGTACTGTCAAGAAGGGATGTCTAGCATATTTGTCTTATAACCATGTTCCTAGAGCAGAGGTTCCTTCCATGGATTCAGTACCAGTTGTACGTGAGGTTCAAGAGGTGATTCCTATAGATTTGTTGGGGATTCCACCCGACAGAGATACAGACTTATGTATTGACATGGCTCCGGGCAGCCAGCCCATTTCTATTTCACCATACCGTATGGCTGTAAGGCCCCGAAAACTTTTTCTAAGTAATTTAGGATTTCGTGGTGCCAAGTAGGCTAATTATAATATTTATGTGCATATATCATGATGGACATCAATTGGATTTGGTAAATAAGTGCATAAGTCTTATAATAAGTAATTCGTGGTCCAAGGAAAGGCCTAAGTCTAAGTCAAATTGGAAAATTTGCATAACTAAAATTCCAAATGAGTTCACACAAGTCCACCTTTTGAACGAGCATATATATATATAAGTTATATGTGATGAAAAACCTATAAAATGAAGGATCTTCGAGTCTAGTTTCTAACGTTTCAAACAGTTTGTCATTTGGACATTCCTACACAAAGTTATGATCAAATTACCAAAGGCTGGATTTGTGATCAATTTCGCGATCGCAAAATGACTCTGCGGACCGCATACGCGTCGCATAGTGAAGAAGAGTCGGGCAAAAATTATGCAGCCGCATGTTGATTATGCTGTCACATAATTGATTATGCTGTCAATTATGCTATCACATAATGATTATGCTGCAAGTCTGCTGCCCACATATCGATTATGCTATAGCATATTTGCACCACATATTTGGCTTAGGGGTCATTTTTGAAAATTTTCATATCCGAACCCACTTTGATAAATAAGCTTTGGGGCTTCATTTGGGGCTATTTTATACTAAATCTTGAGAGAGGTGAGAGTTTTTAGAGAAAGAAGGAGGAAGATCAATCTTCAAGAATCAAGGAAACCAATCACAAGATCTTCATCTAAGAGGTAAGGTTCTACACACTAGACGTTAATTTCGAGTTTTGGGTATAAGATTGGTTATTTATGTATGATTCTTGGGTGTAATAGTATTATGTATACATGCATATACAAATTAGGTTTGTGGGAAGTTTTTTAAACACAAATAAGTAGAGATTGGGTTGGTGTAACGACCCGACCGGTCGTTTTGAGCTCTAGCATGTCGTTCAGTAGTTGGAAGTCATGAATAGCTTCATTTTAGGTATATTGACTTGTGTGTATGGTCAGAGTTGAATTTCGGAAATTTCGGAGTCAAAATGGAAAGAAAATTTTCATTGTGGTAGCCTTAAGTTGAAGAAAATGGCTAAGATTGGAATTTTGAGCAAAAGACCTCGGAATCGAGATCTTAAAGTTCCAATAGGTTCGTATGATGATTTCGGACTTGGGCGTATGTCCGAATTTATTTTTGGATAATCGGTGAGCATTTCGGCATATATTGTGGAAGTTAGTATTTTTGAAGAATTTCATAAATTTGGGTTGGAAGGAATTTCAGTGTTATAGATGTCCGTTTGGGATTTCGAGTCTGGGAATAGCTCTGTACGGTGATTCTGGAGTTGTGAGCGCGATCGGAAGTGAATTCGGATGTCGGATGTCATTTTGAAGTCATTTGGCTAAATAAAAAAATTTGAAGGTTTTTGAGAAAATTCTACCGGAAGTGAAAATTTTGATATCGAGGTCGGAATGCGATTCTAAAAGTTGGGGAAAGTCCGAATTGTCGAATGTGACTTGTGTGCAAAATTTGAAGTCATTCCGGAATGATTTTGGTAAGGTTTGAGACACTTAGTCTCTTTTAAGGAAGCTTAAGTTGAAAAAGTCAACCGAATATTGACTTATGTGTTAGAGGGCTCGAAATGCGAATTTTATGGTTCGGATAGCTTCGTTAGGTGATTTGAGACTTAAGAGCGTGTCCGGAATATTTTTGTGATGACCGGTGTAGAATTAAGCTTGAATTGGCAAAGTTAGTATTTTGGAGAATTCCGGTTGATAGGTGAGATTTTGATCCAAGGGTCGGAATGGAATTCTGAGAGTTGATGTAGCTTCGTTATGTCATTTTGGACTTGTCTGCAAAATTTGAGGTCATTCGGACTAGTTTTGACGTGTTTCGGCATCGGATGTGAAAGTTAGAAGATTCAAAGTTCATAGGCTTGGATCCGAGGTGAATTTAGTATTTCTGCGTTGTTTTTGGTGATTAGAAGAAACAATTAAGTTTGTGTCATATTATGGGACTTGTTAGTATACTTTGTTGGGATCCCATGAGGCTCGGATAAGTTTTGGAAGAGTTTTTGGAAGATTTTGGCGTTTTGAGCATAAGCATGTAATGATCTAAAGGTTCATTTTTAGTTCTAGAGATCCAAATTTGATTTCAAGACTTCCAAAATTTTGATAATAAATTATAGGACCGATCTGGAAATTTCGATTTAATTTCATCAAGTCGCAATTAAGTTTTTGACGCGAAATGTGAGTTAATTGTTTAACGAGTGAAATGAGTATCGCACTGGGCAAACGAGCTTCGAATTGAGTTTCGATTGAAGGGCTGTGTTTGTATTATTATTCGTGACTCACAGGAACAAGAATCGTCTAATTCCGAGTTCTTATGATGGAGTTAGAGCCATTTTAGTGAAAAATGGTTGTGTTGCAATTTAAATTGGCTGTTGGTGTATTTTTTTAGCAGCAGTGAATAGTAACCGCGCCTGAAGAGTAACCGCGCGGGTGAACAGTGACCACGCGCGTGAAACAGTACCGCGCGGGTGAACAGTAATTCCGAAAAATCTGGGCAGTGAGTTTATATCCGATTTTGGGTTATTTTTCAACCATTTTCAGTCATTTTGAGAGCTTTTGGATAGGGATTGAAGGGAGTTTCAATTGAGATCGATTGGAGGTAAGTTCTATGAGTTAAATACATTATTTTATTGAAGAATCATCCTTGAAATCTATGAAAACATAGCCAAATTATAAGAAATTAGGGCTTGAGATTGAAATTATAAAATGGTGATTTGAGGGGGCAAATGGACTCCGACTTTTGTGAATTTGGTATGTATAGACTCGTGAAGAGATAAGGATCGTATTGATGTAAAAAATTTTGAGTTTCAAGATGTGGGCCCGGGGCTCGGGTTTTGCCAAATCCGTGAATTTTGATATTTTTCGATTGTTTGCAATTGGGTATTGTCTCTTTAGTATAATGCAACATATTCGTTGTAATTTTGGACAGATTCGTCATGCGAGGAAGCAAATTCGAAAGGCAAGGGCATCACAGAGTAGTCTTTTGGCCGTCTTGAGGTGAGTAATGATTTTAAATGATGTCCTGAGGGTTTGAAAGCCCGGATTGCACAATGTAGTGCTATGTTGAGGTGAGACACGCGTTATATGACGAGCGCGGGGTCATTTACTATTGGGGATTGTGACTTGGTCCATCCCGATTGATATTTTATCGCGTATTTGATAAAGACTTGTTGTTTTTCACTATAATTTGGGCTTATTGCCATAATTGGGCTTCGTGCCAATTATTTGAAATCCTTTTGTGAATTTCCATCACTATTTTTCCTCACTAATTGAAATATTATTTTAACTCAGTCCAATTTAATTATACTATTTCATGAACTCAACTACATTTATACTCAACTTGAGATTTAAATGATGTTTATAATATTGTTTGAGCTGAGCACCATTATTTTACTTATGCCCAAGGGGCTTACGGTTATTTTCTGGACTGATTGAGGCCGAGGGCCATATGTGAGGATATGTTGAGTGATGTAAGGAGGCTTTCAGGCCTCGAGTTTGATGTGTGAAGGCTTTAAGGCCTTATGATATTGCGCTTGGGCTTGGGCTGTAGGAGCCCCTCCGGAGTCTGTACACACCCCCATTGACCGCAGGGTACCCGGGTGAGTTGGGAGTGGGCCCCAGAGGCCGATGTTGTGTTTTGTGAGTTGGGAGTGAGCCCGAGAGGCTGATGTTGTTTGTTTTGTGAGTTGGGAGTGAGCTCGAGAGGCTGATGTTATGTGTTTTGTGAGTTGGGAGTGAGCCCGTAGGGCTGATACTGTACTGAGAGTTTGATATTGAGCCCGAGGGGTAAGTTTCTGATTATTCCTTACTTGTGGAAATTGTTTGTCTTCATTGTTTTAAAAGAGAATTATCTGATACTTCACGGTTTTATTGTGTAACTGATTATACTGCTTAAGATAGCGCTATATTGTGCCTTTATGAGATTTCATGCTTTCAGTCATTATTTATTTTTATTACTCACTGAGTTGGAGTACTCACTTTACTCTCTGCACCTCGTGTGTAGATGCAGGTAATTGTTCACCCGGTAGCGGGTTTTGACTTGATTGGAGATTTTGCCATCGTAGCTGAGAAAGGTGACCGCCAGCGTTCGCGGCACCGTATCTTTTCCTTTGCTTCTAAATTCCAATATATATATATTACTGGTCTTATAGTAGTGTTTAGATTCCTTAGATGCTCATGACTTGTGATACCCCGATTTCGGGCTGAGTTGGGCTGGTTCCCCGTTTTATCATTTTTCTTCTGCATTTATGATAATGTTATCTATGGTTTTGACTCATTCGTGTTAAGTAATTGTTAAAAGAGGTATTGTTAATCTGTTGGCTGGCCTTGTCTTCATGAGAGGCGCCATCACGGCCAGATTTGGGATTCTGGGTCGTGACAGTTGGGGAATGAAGGAAATTTGTACAAGAGCGTTGAAATCAAGATGCACAACTAGTGTTAGATAAAGTGCTTAAACGAGCTGAAAACATCAATATCTTCCTAATTTATGTTCGATTTTGTTATTTCTCAAAGTAGATTGCGATTGCTAGAATTTCTGGAACGTTATAGTAACTTAAGGAATGCTTAAACAAGATATGATGGCTAAACTTTGTCTCTTAGAATCGAACTCCATAAATATTTTCATAAGTTCAAGCATGGCGGCTCAAAGTTCATAAATTTTATATTCCGAGTTATTATCCATAAACATGACTATTCCGAAATGATCCTAATAAATATATATATATATATATATATATATATATATATATATATATGAGAAAATGCATAAATACCCCTTTCAACTTGTCCTGGAAAGTCATTTACACACCTAAACTTTACCGGCGTCCTAACACCCTACTATTTTTTAAAGAAATGTATTTATTTACTACCTCCTTATGCCTGTCCCAACTATAATAACTTAAGTGGAAAACATGCGCTTTTAAAATGAAGACACATAATTAAATGCTTCCGTAAATAAACATAAACATAACATTTTACAAAAAAACTCATTAACCCATTAACCCCCCTCAGTGAAAAATTCCCAAAATTGAAAAACCTTATTACCCCACCCTCAAAGATTCTATTAGCCTCTCTAAAATCAATTTGCCTGACCAAAATCAAAGGGACCTATTGCAAAATCCTTCGAAATTGTTTCATTTGACGATTTGGTGGAAGACCCATTCGAAATTGAAAGTCTCTGTTTGTTCTTATTTGTTTCATTTGAGGATTTGGTGGAAGACCCATTCGAAATTGAAAGTCTCTGAAGAATCAAGTGCAAACATTATATTTATTTTAGTTTGGAGGTAAACACATCAACCCTAACCTTTTCTATCATCAACCCTAAATGTTATCTCTGTTTTAGTTTGTTTAATATCATCCATATCTAGGGTTCTGAACTTGCTGCAAATTTCTTCACTGAATGTTATCAATGTAAAATCGAGGAACTGAAATACAATTTTTAAGGTTTAATAATAACCAATTTTCAGTTTTATTCTTATTGCATGTATTCTGACTTCATGTGTAGGGGTCTAATAGTAATTGCACAATTTAATTAGTTGATTTTCTCCTATATTCAGGTATTTCAATATCTTTTGTACTTGATACACTAAGGTTTTTCCATGGTGGAAAAATCCCCATAGGTAAGTTACATTCATTTTCAGTGGAGGATTATGTTGGTGGGATGATTACTGATTGTGTTGATGTCGATGTTGATATGTTCTCATATTTTGAGTTTTTAGGTTATGTAAAAGAGTTTGGTTACAATAGTTCTTCTGCTGTTATTTATGTTAGACCACCTAATTGTCCTGCTTTGGTAGTAAATAAGGTTGATAGGGACCTTATGGGTATTTTTGAAGATTTAAAAAGTGGGGATATTTTGGAGGTTTATGTAGATCACGTGGTCGAAGAAGCTGTAGTGGTCCCCCCTCTATTAGAATATGTCAGCCAAGTTGTGGATGATAGTAATGTTACTGTGGAGACGGAATCTGGTCAAGATTTGGGGGGCTATGAGGGTTTGGGAACTTCTGAAAAGGCTTCCAATACTGCTGAAAATACTGCCAATAATAGTGTGCCCACAGCTGTTACTAGTGATTATAGTTCAAACTCCTCATCTGAATCTAGTAGCAGCCTCAGATTCAGACCATGAGGAGTTGTTTGAAGAAGGAGAAGTTGATTATGGCAGTGATACATATGATGAATACAGGGCATTTAGGGAATAAAGAAGGACTGTATAGAGGAGGAAGAGGAAAGAAAGTTCTCATAAACAAGAACATGTTAAACTAGGTAAGAGAGGGCCAGATGTGGGGTATGATGAATATGAATCTAGGAAGAAGAAGAGTTTAGATGGTGTGATGACCCAAAGGGTCATCACTTGTTTCCTCATTCATTCCGTTCTATAGAGGCCTTGAAAACCTCATTTTTACATATCTCAATTTGCGTGCACAGTCCGGGCGGGTAGCCGGAAAGCTTTTATGTTGAAATATGTAAATTCTGTTAAAAATTTGAAAATTTTTTATATTAATATGATTAAAGTTGACTTTGGTCAACATTTTGGGTAAACTGACTTGGACTCGAGATTGGACGGTCCCGGAAGGTCCGTAGAAAATATGGGACTCGGGTATGTGCCCGGAGTCGAAATTCGATGTCTAGAACCCGAGTAAAAGAATTTTCCTGTTAAATTGTTTTTCTAAAATTGTTAAGGAAAATGGAAATGAAAATTGATTAAAAGACTAGGGTATCGGGCTCATATTTTGTTTCTGACGCCCGGTACGAGTCTTAAATATTTTTTAAGCACTTTCTATGAAGTTTGGTCGAAATCGGACTTCGTTTGACATGTTTCGGACTATAAGTTCCAAGTTTGAAAGTTCATGAAGTTTAGAAGGAAAGTCATGTGTTTTGAGGCTTGATTCTATGTAAATGATGTTATTTTGCGATTTGATCGCACGAGTAAATCCGTAGGATGTTTTTGAGGTTGTGTGTATGTCTGGTTTGGAACCCTGAGGGCTCGGGTGAGTTTTGGATAGGCGTCAGATTGCATTTCTCATATTTTAAAAATCTGGCATTGTGGCTTCTGCAACTTTCGCAAATGCAAAGCCAAGGTTCGCATTTGCGAATGCCCAGCTATCGCAATTGCGCAGGCTGGATTGCAAATGCGAAACTAGCCCAGGTAGGCCAAGCTTCGCAAATGCGAAGCCAATGATTGCAAATGCGACTGAAGGCCATCGCAAAAGCGATACCTCTTTCGCAAATGCGAAACCTATCCCCCAGGCCTTGGTTTGCAAATGTGAACCAAAGTATCGCAATTCCCAGGCCTGCATTTTTTTTTGCAATTGCGAACCTTTGT
Source organism: Nicotiana glauca (assembly GCA_026770625.1). NCBI lineage: Eukaryota > Viridiplantae > Streptophyta > Magnoliopsida > Solanales > Solanaceae > Nicotiana > Nicotiana glauca. The sequence goes on along the minus strand of MDKF010229889.1, from coordinate 71,335 downwards.
TTGCAAAGGTTCGCAATTCCCACATCTGAGGCACAGCAAAGTTTATACTTAGTCGAATTTTCATCACTTTTCACCATTCTTTCAAATCGCTAACAACATAGACGATTTTTCAAGGGCAAACATCATCCCAAATCACTTGTAAGTTGATTTTTACTCGATTCTTTCAATATTTAACATCATTAAACATGTTTTCCAATTGAAATCAAGGATTTTCATGGGTGAAATAGGGATTTTTGGGTAGAACTTAGGTTTTCTATAAATTGGGGAGTTGGACCTAGATTTGAGGTCCGATTTCAGAACAAATTACAAATTTGAGTTCGTGGGGGAAAGGGTAACCGGGTTTTGGTCCGAACCTTGGGTTTTGACCAAGTGGGCTCGGGGGCATTTTTGGAATATTTTGGAAAAACTTGGGAAAATCATTTTTATGCATTCAAATTGATTCATATAGTGTTTATTAAAGTAATTGAACAATTTGTGATTATATTCGAGCGAATTGGAGGTGGAACCGCGCGGTAAAGCGATATTTGAGGATTAAGTGGATTTCAAGGCTTTGAGATAAGTGTTTGGTTTAACCTTAGCTTGAGGGAATAGGAGTTGAGTCTTGTTGCTAATTGCTATGTAATCGAGTACGATGTATAGGCATGGTGACGAGTATCTATACGTCAGTGTCTAGTGTGACCTTGAGTCCTTATAATGTGATTATCATGAATTGGTTTTGAACTTCATATCTATTGGAGAATTTCTATATGTTGTAAATAACATGTGAACAGTGATAGAATCATTTGATTCCTAGGAGCATTGGCTCGAGTTGTGATACGAATATTGAAAGTATACGAAATAACTTGATTCTTTGGAGCATTGGCTCAAAAAGGGTAGAGTGAATTATTAGATAAGAAAAGTAAGAAAGAGAAAGTGTGTTGATTATTCCCTTGCCGGGACGTTTGGTTGAACTTGTTGGTTTCTCTCCCTTGCCGGGATTTTTGTCAAATGATTGCTTATTGTTATGTCCCTTAATTGTGACTGTTATTTGAGGAGTCAGACCATTAAATGATATTGAGGAGCGGGTTGCACGCCGCAACAATAATATTGATCGGGTTACGCGCCGCAACAATGATATATGAGGGTCGGGTTGCGTGCCGCAATAGTGATACTTGATAAATGGTATGGGTCGGGTTGCACACCTCAACAGTGATAATTGTGGACCAGGTTTCACGCCGCAACAGTTGTTAATACCATGTGTTTGTATTGAGTGTCGATTCCTTGTTCATTGTGAATCTAAGCTGCTTTAATTTTGTTATCTGGGATTGCTGTTAATATTGTATCTCCCTATATCATGTTTCCCCTCCTATATTGTTAATTGCCTTGTATTCGATATGCCGCTGTATATTTATAACTGCACAGGTTTATGTGGTATCTAGTCTAGCCTCGTCATTGCTTCGCCGGGGTTAGGCTAGACGCTTACCAGCACATGGTGTCGGTTGTGCTAATGCTACACTTCTGTGCATTTTTGCAAAGGTCCAGGTTTTGAGGAGCAGCAGCTGCATTAGTGCGAGAGTAGGTTTTCATTTTCACGAGACTGAGGTAGCCTTGCAGGCGTCCGCAGGCCCGGCATCTCTTCTTTATGCTCTCTTTTAGACTGTTGCCTCATTGTTTTCGAGACAGACAATTTATATATTTCTTTCAGACCATTGTATTTAGTATATACTTTGTAATTTGCGAGTATTGTGACACCAAATCTTGGGTAGAGGCTATGATTGTTCCGCGTTTTGATTCGTATTATAAATCAGAATTTCGCTATTATTCTTGTTAAAATTCGGGTTCTATATTGATGCTGTAAACTGTTAAAGTAATTGTCCTATAATGAAAGGGTAAATAAATTGGCTTGCCTAGCTACCACGAGTAGGCTCCATCACGATCCCGATAGTGGAAAATCCGGGTCGTGACAAGTTGGTATTAGAGCACTAGTTTACATAGGTCTTTCAACTCACGGACAAACTTAGTTGAGTCTGTGGGGTTGGTGCAGAGATGTCTGTACTTGTTCCCCAGAGTCTATTGAGTTAGGAAAAATCTCTCATTTGTTCTTTCTTGTTGTTTGATTTTGTTTCTCAACGCTGATTGAATTTCTACTCTGTTCTTTTATAGATGGCAAGAACACGCGCTTCCTTATCAGCCGATCGACAGTTCGAGCCCCGAGCAGCTCTTCCAGGCAGAGGACGTGACCATGCTAGGGTCCGTGGTAGGCGTAGAGCCCAGCCACCAGTAGCAGCACTAGTGATGGAGCCTCAGGAGGACCTTGACGAGGAGGTTTCGGCCCCAGCCCTGACAGTTCCGGTAGGCCCAGCTCAGGTCCCAGAGGGGTTTATTGCAACCCCAGTTCTTCAGGACATCTTGGTCCGATTGGTTGGCCTCATGGAGAGCATCACCCGAGCAGGATTGCTCCCTGTAGCACCAGCCAATTCCCAGGCTGGAGGAGGGGCCCAGACTCCTGCCGCACGTACTCCAGAGCAGGTAGCTCCCCTGACTCAGATTCTACCGGTTCAGACAGCTGTGGCAGTTCAGGCCGGTGTAGTTGCACAGGCTGATGATGGAGCGGCTATGTCCGTAGATTCTTCGTGGAGGCTGGACATGTTCATCAAGCTCTTCACTGCTACATTCAACGGAGCTTCTTCTGAGGACCCCCATGATTTCTTATCTAGATGCAACGAGGTTCTTCAGAACATGGGCATTGTGGAGTCCAATGGAGTTGATTTTACGGATTTTCGTCTATCTGGATCCGCCAAGACTTGGTGGAGGGATTTCTGTTTAGCCAGACCGGTGGGTCACCTCCTTTGACTTGGGATCAGTTTTCGGAGTTGTTTCTAGAGAAGTTTCTTCCCATTACTCGGAGGGATGCTTACCGGAGGCAGTTTGAGTGCCTCCAGCAGGGGTCTATGATGGTTACCCAGTACGAGACCCGGTTTATCAATCTGGCTCGCATGCCCTCGTTATACTCCCTATTGATAGGGAGAGGGTGAGGAGATTCATTAATGGTTTGATTCAACCTATTCGTCTTCAGATGGCTAGGGAGGCGGGTAGTGACATTACCTTTCAGGGGGCAGCCAATGTGGCCCAAACGATCGAGATGGTTCTGCTAGAGGGGGTGGTCATAGGGCAGACAAGAGACCCTGTCACTCAGGTCGATTCCGTGGTACCTCATCTGGAGGCAGGGATTCTTATGATATGGGTCAGCCTTCCAGACCCTTTCAGTCAACCCTCCAGGCTTCACAAGGTGTTCCAGGTGATCGTGGGTTTCGTGGGCAGTATTCCGATTAGCAGTCACTCAGTGCACCGCCAACTCCCATCTGTGCACAGCCTCTTCAGAGCTTTTGTGGAGGTCATTCGGGTCGTCAGGGCCAGTCTCATCGTATGTAGGGATGCTATGAGTGTTATGAGTATGGTCACATCAGGAGAGCTTGCCCGAGATTGAGGGGTACACAGTCGTAGCAGCAGAGTCCTCGCCCCATGATTCAGGCACCAGGTGACCCACAGCCTACCCAGCCAGCCAGGGGTGGGTGTAGGGATTATAGAGGTGGAGGCCGGACGCTAGAGGTAGGGGTCAGCGGGTAGCCAATTGTCCCAGAGACATGGTTCAGGGAGGTGGGGCTAAGCCTCGGTTTTGTGCTTTGCAAACCAGAGCAGAGGCAGAGTTGTCAGATGCCGTTATTGTAGGTACTATTATTATTTGTGATAGAGATGTGTCAGTGCTATTTGACCCTGGGTCTACATATTCATATGTGTCGTCTTATTTTACACCCTGCCTGGCTATGTCTAGTTATGCTTTGGACATACCTGTTTATGTATCTACACTAGTGGGTGACTCCATAGTAGTCAACCGGGTGCATCGTTCCTGTTTTGTTGTGTTTGAGGGTCTTGAGACCCGTGTTGATTTACTGCTTTTAGATATGGTAGATTTCGACGTTATTTTGGGGATGGATTGGTTGTCCTGTATCATGCTATCTTAGATTGTCACGCCAAGACCGTGACCTTAGCTTTGCCAGAATTTCCCCGACTAGAGTGAAAAGGGACCTCAGGTCATGCCACCCGCAATGTTATTTCATATGTTAAGGCTCGACGCATGGTCGAGAAGGGGTGTTTAGCTTATCTGGCATATATCCGTGACTCCAGCGCAGAGGTTCCTTCTATTGACTCTGTTCCGATTGTTCAAGAGTTCCCCGAGGTCTTCCCTTCAGACTTGCCGAGTATGCTGCCCGACAGGGATATTGATTTCTACATTGATCTGGCTCCGAGCATGCAGCCCATTTCTATTCCGCCATATCTCATGGCCCCGCCAGAGTTGAAGGAGTTAAAGGACCAGTTGCAGGATTTACTAGAGAAGGGTTTTATCAGTCCTAGTGTTTCTCCTTGGGTGCGCCGGTTTTATTCGTGAAGAAGAAAGATGGTTTGATGCGGATGTGTATTGATTACCAGCAGTTGAGTAAAGTGACGATAAAGAACAAGTATCCACTGCCAAGGATTGATGATCTGTTTGACCAGCTTCAAGGAGCAAAGGTGTTTTCAAATATAGGCTTGAGATCTGGCTACCATCAGCTGATGATTAGTGCGTCTAATGTCCCTAAGACAGCATTCTGCACTCGGTATGGGCACTACGAGTTTTTAGTCATGTCATTTGGGTTGACCAACGCCCCAGCAGCGTTTATAGAGTTGATGACCCGAGTGTTCAGGCCATACCTAGAATTATTCGTAATAGTCTTTATTGATGATATCCTGGTATACTCCCACAGCTAGGAAGAGCACGAGCAACACTTTAGAGTGGTTCTTCAGACTCTGAAGGATAGTCAGTTATATGCTAAGTTTTCGAAGTGTGAGTTCTAGTTGAGTTCGGTTGCATTTTTGGGTCAAATTGTATCAGCAGAGGGTATTCAAGTGGACCCGAAGAAGATTGAGGCAGTCAAGAATTGGCCTCGACCAGCTTTGGTGATCGAGATTCGGAGTTTCTTAGGGCTAGCAGGTTATTACCGTTGGTTCGTAGAGGGATTTTCTTTTATTGCAGCCCCATCGACTAGGTTGACCCATAAGGGTGCCCAGTTCAGGTGGTCAGATGAGTGTGAGACGAGCTTTCAGAAGCTCAAGACAGCTCTAACTACGGCACCAGTGTTGGTCTTGCCCACAGGTTCAGCGCCTTACACAGTCTATTGTGATGCTTCCCGTATTGGGCTGGGAGCACTATTGATGCAGGATGGCAAAGTCATTGCCTATGCTTCGAGGCAGTTGAAGATCCATAAGAAGAATTATCCGGTTCATGATCTAGAGTTGGCAATGGTTGTTCATGCTTTGAAGATTTGGAGGCATTACCTATATGGTGTGACGTGTGAGGTGTACATGGATCACAAGAGCCTTCAGTACCTGTTGAAGCAGAAGGAGTTGAATATGAGACAGAGGAGATGGCTAGAGTTGTTGAAAGATTATGATGTTACTATCTTGTATCACCCGGGTAAGGCCAATATGGTGGTCGATGCATTGATTAGAAAGTTTGCCATCATGTGTATTCTTGCTTATATCTCGATCAGCCAGAGGCCGCTTACTTTACATGTTCAGGTCTTGGCAAATCGATTCGTGAGATTAGATATTTCTGAGCCCAGCAGGGTGTTAGCTTGCACGGTTGCCCGTTCTTCTCTACTAGAGCGTATCCGTGATTGGCAGTTTGATGATCCCATTTGTGTGTCCTGAGAGACACAGTACAGCGTGGAGGTGCCACGAAGGTGACCTTAGATGATGATCGTGTTTTGAGATTGCAGGGGCGAGTTTGTGTGCCCAATGTTGATGGGATTCGAGAGTTGATCTTAGCGGAGGCCCATAGTTCTCGGTATTCTATTCACCCGGGCACTGCAAAGATGTGTCAGGACTTACGGCAACATTATTGGTGGTGAAGAATGAAGAAGGACATTGTAGCGTATGTGGCTCGATGTTTGAATTGTCAGCAGGTCAAGTATGAGCATCAGAGGCCCGGTGGTTTGTTTTAGAGGATTGAGTTTCCCGAGTGGAAGTGGGAGAGGATTACCATGGATTTCATTACTAGACTTCCGTTGACTCGGAAGAAGTTTGATGCTATTTGGGTCATTGTGGGTAGGCTGACCAAGTCAGCGCATTTCATTCCAGTTGTAGTCTCTTATTCATCCGAGAGGTTAGCTGAGATTTATATCAGGGAGATTGTCCGCCTTCATGGTGTCCCGATATCCATTATTTCGGACCGGGGTACGCAGTTTACCTTGCACTTCTGGACAACAGTTCATCAAGAGTTGGGCACCCAGGTCCAGTTGAGCATATCATTCCATCCTCAAACGGACGGTCAGTCCTAGCGGACAATACAAATTTTGGAGGATATGCTTCGAGCTTGCGTCATTGATTTTGGAGGCTCGTGGGACCATTTTTTGCCTTTAGAAGAATTTGCATACAACAACAACTACCAGTCCAGCATTCAAACGGCTCCGTATGAGGCGTTGTATGGTAGGCGATGTCGGTCTCCAGTCGAATATTTTCAGCCGGGAGAGGCTCGGTTATTGGGTACAGACCTAGTTCAGGAGGCCTTAGATAAGGTCAAGATCATTCAGGACAGGCTTCATTCGGCTCAGTCATGATAAAAGAGTTATGCGGACCGTAAGGTCCAAGATGTGGCTTTTACGGTTGGTGAGCGGGTATTGCTCCGGGTATTGCCTATGAAGGGCGTGATGAGGTTCGGAAAGAAGGGCAAGCTCGGTCCTACGTATATTGGCCCGTTTGAGATTCTTGATCGAGTAGGAGAGGTGGCTTATAGACTTGCATTACCACCTAGCTTATCAGCTGTGCACCCAGTTTTTCATGTGTTTGTGCTTCGGAGGTATCACGGCGATCCTACCCATGTGTTAGACTTCAGCACTGTCCAGTTGGACAAGGATTTATCTTATGAGGAGGAGCCGGTAGCTATTCTAGACCGGCAGGTTCGTCAGTTGAGATCTAGGAGTTTTCCCTCTGTTCATGTTCAGTGGAGGGGTTAGCCCCCTAAGCTCTCGACCTTGGAGTCTGAGTCTAATATGCGGAGCCGTTATCCACATCTGTTCCCCGACTCAGGTACTTCTTTCTTTTGTCCATTCGAGGGCGAATGGTTGTTTTAGAGGTGGAGTATGTGACGACCCAAAGGGTCATCACCTATATTCCTCATCCGTTCCGTGCTTCAGAGGTCTTAAAAACCTTATTTTGACTTATCTCGATTTGCGTGCGCAGTCCGAGCATGTAGCCGAAAAGCTTTTATGTTGAAATATGTGAATTCTGTGAAGAATTTAAAGAATTTTGATATTAATATGACTAACGTTGACTTTGGTCAACATTTTGGGTAAACGGACCGAGATTGGACGGTCCCAAAAAGTCCGTAGAAAAATATGGGACTCGGGCATGTGCCCAGAGTTGAAATCCGAGGTCTAGAACCCGAGTAAAAGAATTTTCCTATTAAATTGTTTTTCTAAAATTGTTAACGAAAATGGAAATGAAAATTGATCAAAAGACTAGTGTATCGGGCTCGTATTTTGGTTCCGATGCCCGGTACGAGTCTTATATATTGTTTAAGTGCTTTCTGTGAAGTTTGGTCGAAATCGGACGTCGTTTGACGTGTTTCGGACTATAAGTTCCACTTTGAAAGTTCATGAAGTTTAGAGGAAAGTCATGTGTTTTGAGGCTTGATTCTATGTAAATGATGTTATTTTGCGATTTGATCGCACGAGTAAGTCCGTAGGATGTTTTTGAGGTTGTGTGCATGTTTCGTTTGGAGCCCCGAGGGCTCGGGTGAGTTTTGGATATGCATCGTATTGCATTTCTCATATTTTAAAAATCTATTATTGTGGCTTCTGCAACTTTCGCAAATGCGAAGCCAGGGTTCGCATTTGCGAACGCCCAGCTATCGCAATTGCACTGGCTGGATCGCAAATGTGAAACCAGCCCAGGTAGGCCAAGCATCGCAAATGCGATGCCTCTTTCGCAAATGCGAAACTTGTCCCCCAGGCCTGGGTTCGCAAATGCGAACCAAAGTATCGCAATTCCCAGGCCTGCATTTTCTTCGCAAGTGCGAACCTTTGTTCGCAATTCCCACATTCGAGGCCCAGCAAATTTTATACTTAGTCGAATTTTCATCACTTTTTATCATTCTTTCAAAACCCTAACACCATAGGCGATTTTTCAAGAGCAAACTTCATCCCAAATCACTTGTATGTTGATTTTTACTTGAGTTTTTCAATCTTTAACATCATTAAACATGTTTTCCACTTGAAATCAAGGATTTTCATGGGTGAAATTGAGATTTTTGGGTAGAAATTAGGTTTTCTATAAAATGGGGAGTTGGAACTTGATTTTTTGTCCGATTTCAAAACAAATTATATATTTGAGTTCGTGGGGGAATGGGTAACCGGGTTTTGGTTAGAACCTCGAGTTTTGACCACGTGGGCCCGGGGGAGTTTTTGGAATTTTTGGGAAAACTTGGGAAAATCATTTTTATGCATTCAAATTGATTCATATAGTATTTATTAAAGTAATTGAATTATTTGGGATTAGATTCGAGCGAATTGGAGGTGGAACCACGAGGTAAAGCGATAGTTGAGGATTAGGTGGATTTCATGGCTTTTAGGTAAGTGTTTGATTTAACCCTAGCTTGAGGGAATAGGAGTTGAGTCTTGTTGCTAATATCTATGTGATCGAGTACGATGTATAGGCATGGTGACGAGTATCTATACATCAGTGTCCGGTATGACCGTGAGTCCTTATAATGTGATTATCATGAACTGGTTATGAACTTCATATCTATTGGAGAATTTCTATATGTTGTGAATAACATGTGAACGGTGATAGGATCATTCGATTCCTAGGAGCATTGGCTCGAGTTATGATGCAAATATTGAAAGTATACGAAATAACTTGATTCTTTGGAGCATTGGCTCAAAAAGTGTAGAGTGAATTATCAGATAAGAAAAGTAAGATAGAGAAAGCGTGTTGATTATTCCCTTGCCAGGACGTTTGATTGAACTTGTTGGTTTCTCTCCCTTGCAGGGATTTTTGTCAAATGATTGCTTATTGTTATGTCCCTTAATTATGATTGTTGTTTGAGGAGTCAAACCGTTAAATGATATTGAGGAGCTAGTTGCACGCTGCAACAACAATATTGAGGATCGGGTTGCACGCCGCAACAATGATATATGAGAGTCGGGTTGCGCGCCGCAGTAATGATACTTGATAAATGGTATAGGTTGGGTTGCACGCCGCAACACTGATAATTATGGAGTAGGTTGCACGCCGCAACAGTTATTGATACCATGTGTTTGTATTGAGTGTCGATTCCTTGTTCATTGTGAATCTAAGCTGCTTATTTTGTTACCTAGGATTGCTGTTAATATTTTATCTCCCCATAACATGTTTCCCCTCCCATGTTGTTAACTGCCTTGTATTCGATATACCGTTGTATATTTGTAACTGCACATGTTTATGTGATGTCCAGTCTAGCCTCGTCACTATTTCGCCGGGATTAGGCTAGACACTTACCAGCCCATGGGGTCGGTTGTGCTGATGCAACACTTCTGTGCATTTTTGCACATGTCCAGGTTTTGAGGAGCAGCATCAATATTAGTGTGGGAGCAAGTTTTCATTTTCACGAGGATGAGGTAGCCTTGCAGGCATCCGCAGGCCCGTCGTCTCTTCTTTATGCTCTCTTTTAGACTGTTGCCTCATTGTTTTCGAGATAGACAACTTATATATTTCTTTCAGACCATTGTATTTAGTATATTCTTAGTAGTTCGTGAGTACTGTGACACCAAATCTTGGGTAGAGGCTACGATTGACTGTTCCGCGATTTGATTTGTATTATATATCAGAATTCCGCTATTATTCTTGTTAAATTTCAGGTTCTATATTGATGCTGAAAATTGTTAAAGTAATTGCCTAGTAATGAAAGGGTAAATAAATTGGCTTGCCTTGCTACCACGGGTAAGCGCCATCATAATCCCGATGGTGGGAAATCCGGGTCGTGACAGAAGGTAAGATAGGTGGTGATGAGCCTTATTACCTCTCAGATGAAGCTTCTAGTTTTGAGACAGATCCAGATGATGTTGATGATATAGGTGAAGGGGAGGTTCAACAGAAAGTTAAAGCTAGAAGAAGAAAGACTAAAAGAAGAGTAATATTTGATAAGACTTGCAAGAAATTAGTTTGGGAAACTGGACTTGCATTTGCAAGCGTGAGAGATTTTAGAGAAGCTGTAACTAAATATGGTGTTCAACAAAAGGTTTCTATAGAAAAGTATGCAAATGAGCCTACAAGGGTGAGGGTTAAGTGCAAGAAGGCATCCTGTCCTTGGCTTCTAGTTGCTAGTTATGATTCTAGGACTAAGGATTTCATAGTCAAGAACTACAATCTAGTTCATAAATTTGAACCTAGTAACAGAAACAAGCTATATAAAAAATATTCAACAAAAAGGAAAGTACTCTCGCGAAGCTAGGGTTTCAGAGCCATGAATAGTAATTTCATCACCATTTTTCGGCAATAATTCTGGCATCCGGTGGTGTAATTAACCAAACTTGGTGTCAAAGATACATATTTTCTTTACGAATAATCTCACTTTGATTTTATCCTAAAATCCTTAACCAAACGCAACAGATCATGAAAACAAATTTTTGAGTTACTGTAGCATCAATTCTTCTTCAGCGATTCAACTTTAAAATCATGAAGTTATACTGCTTTTATCTAGTTTAGCTGGAGTGCTGAATCCATGGTTAGTTAGTATAGTTTCTTGATTCAAATTTTGGTTTGAAGATTGGTTGTTCATAAAATAATGAGATTTAATCCCGAGTTACTGTACCAACCATTAGCTACTGCCATCGCGCTCCATTGAAGTCGTCCATGGTCTCTCCGACTGGCGACCAACATTCTCAAATGGCTGGTCAGCCCTCCCAAGTGTTTCCAACGATCCCTACCAATAACACAACTCAGAACAAGCCTTTGGATTATGCAGCAGTATTAAAACCTGATGTGATCAACAGTGCTGCACAGAAAAACACTTCTGATGCATCGAATGTGGAACCAATTCCCCTTAGAATAGCTACGTTCCTTCAAGGCAGCCTATGGTAAGATTTACAGAAGCAGAAGTGGAACACATGACTGTATTCGAAGGTTTACAGTATGCTGTTGTTTGTAAATTTTCTTATGGATGGCCGGAACGGCAAGAATTACGTCGTATTATTCCAATGCAATGTGGAATTAAGGGCGAGTGTAATATAGGATATCTTCGAGACAGGCATACTTTGGTTCGACTAACATTATGGCAGGATTTCATTGATTTTTCCTCAAAAGGTGTTTATTATGTGAAGGACAAGGTTGGACAAGAATATCAGTTGAGAACTTTGATATATGATGCTAAATTTAAAGCAGGAGAGGAAACACCTAAGGTAATGGCATGGATTTCGTTTCCAAATTTATGGCCAACATATTTTATTAAAGAATGTTTATTTTCAATGGATTCTACTGTGGGAAATCCATTACACCTCGATCTTGCTACAATTAATAAGACAAGGCCAAGCTGTGCAAGAGTTAAGGTGTTAGTCGAGCTGCTAGGTGATCTTCCTAATAAGGTTCGTATGGATATTGATAATGATATCACACGAGAGGTGAAAACTGAATGGGTGACGATTAGATATGACTATCTACCAAAGTACTATAAAGAATGCAAGTTTCAAGGACATGACATGTTGGAATGTTGGAGAGCTCATCCAGAGTTAATGGAAAACAATTCAGTTCAAAACAAGTAGAATGCTGAAAATAACAAGGAACACACCCAACAGCATAATAATCAACCATTGATGATCTTATCAAGTGGCAAAGTAGTAGGCAATGTTAATGCACTTGGAGAACAATGGAAGGAGGTAAGAGACAATCGTCCTAGAAAATCTGCAAATGAAATAGCTACAGGGAAGGAAATTATACCTTTTGATCAAGTTAAACGGCAGCAGATGCAAGGACCTGGTAGTTCTACTCAAGTTACTACTATATCAGCAAAAGAAATCATTACAGCTCATGGTAATGTGCAGCAGCCTCAAAGGTCTAGTTGTAATCAGAAAAGTAGTGGTGCAAAGGGTAAAGAAATTGTCCCAGTTCATGATAATGAGCAGCAAAGAAATGTTAAAACAATGGAGGAACTAGTTTGCTGCATTGGAGAATGAAGAGAATGATACAGAAGATGATGATTTAGCTATGGTGATTACAGTACAAAATCCAACCCCTATCCATCGAACACATTAGAAGCATTTGAATCCAGCAGCTCCTACATATATTCCCAAAGCAACTGCTAATAAAAAAAAAGAAACTAATATTACAAAGGATCATGCAACAAAAAATAAACAAGAGAAGAAAAATGAAACCACTAATCAATGGATGAGAGGATATTTTATCAATCATGCCAAGACATACCTTCACAGACTTTTCAGTCTGAAGCAATAGCTGAGCAGCAACTCTTACTGAAAAAGGTTGACTGGACAGGTGGAAAATTATGGCATAATTAGAGGGAGGAAGATCCAAATGAAGGTGATCTATCAGAAGGATATGAAGATGAAGATAAGGAAAAAATGGAAGCTGATGAGCTACAAGAAGAAGAAACCACTATCAATGATAAGAAGAGCAAGGGTGAGAAGCAGACAACAAAACAAAATGATGCTTTAGTGGAAATTGGGAGTTCAAGCACTAAAGTTCCAACTATCGCCAATAATCCCAATGCCAACAAAGATGATATAATACCAATATCGACTCCCAATATTTCCAATCCAAATATACCTGAGGTGGAACAAATTACTTGTGAGCAACTGGATCCTGGTGATTCAGGTAGAGGTAAGGAATTGCATCCTGCCGGTGGTGGTAGAGATGAGAAACACTTACATACTTTGGAGCTTGGTGAAGATGAAGAGAAAATGCAAATAGACAAGATAATGGAACAGTCAGGCATGGAAAATGCAACAGATAATACAAGTAACAAGAAGGCAACACAAATCATGACAGATGCAGGCAAGGTCATGATGCAGAACTTAACAGAAAACAAGATTGTTACAGTTGATCATCCGAATGAAAGGGAAGGTGATGAACCAGGAAAAGGAAGAGACATAGATGCAGAATCAACTTGTCAAAAATTCAGGAATGTTACTAGACAAGGAGACCTATCTCCCAGATTCATGGACAGAGGAAAATCAAATGGTAGGGGAAGAAAGAAGAAAGTGAAGGAGATCCCTAATGTTCAGCCAGCTGGGATTCAAACAAGGAGGACTTTGACTAAATCCATCAATTAGAAATGAATGCTCTAATATGTAATATTAGGTCAGTCAACACTCAAAGAGCTTTTGAAAGACTTATAACAATGCATAGACAACACCATTTTGATTTCATATGACTGATGGAGCCAATGCAACAATCAAAGAAGTTAGATAGGTATATGAGGCAGATTGACTTTGAACATGCCTTTGTGAATATATCTAACAAGATCTGGGCATTTATAGATGGAAAATATAATGTGATAGTAGACATCAATTCAGTGCAACAATTAACTCAGAAGCTTTATGACATAGAAGAACAGAAAGAATTTATGCTCACTCTGTTATATGCTAAATGTGATCGCATTGAGAAAATTGAATTGTATGACTCTCTCTACTACCTAGCTAATGATATGAATATGCCATGGCTAGTAGAAGGAGATTTTAATGTAATTTGGGATGAAGAGGAGAAGTTTGGAGGGCTACTAGTACCAATACATGAAGTTGATGACTTCAGACACTGCATGAATACATGCAACTTATCAGATCTTGGATTCAACGGAATTATATATATTTAGTGGAATGGTTGTGCAGAAGAAGATTGTATTTTCAAGAGATTGGTAGGGTGTTTGCCAACTTTGAAGCTCAACAGATATGGCAAGGAATTGAGGTCACTCATCTATCCAAGATTGGGTCTGATCATTGCACACTTCTCATCATATACAATCCAGAAATAGTTCCTATAAAAAATGCTTTAGGTTTCTAAAATTTTGGACTGAACATGATTCCTTAAAGTTAGTGGTACAGGAGAATTGGCAATTTGATTTTCATGCAAATCCCTTTAGTCTATTCAACCACAAGATCAAAAAACTGAAGAGAGCATTGTATATATGGAGTAGAGCTACATTTGGAGACATTTTTCAACAGATAGCTAGCTTGGAGGAGGTAGTTAGAGTGCATGAAGCTAAATTTGAATTAAATCCTACAATGCAGAATATTGAAAGACTTCAAAAGGTGCAAGATTAACTATTCAAGTTTTTGGCTTTAGAGGAGAAGTTTTGGAAACATAAATTTGGCATGAATTGGTTCAGTGATGGAAATAGAAACACAAAATTCTTCCATGCACATGTGAATGGGAGAAGAAATAGACTACAACTGAAAAGAACTCAAGATGGACATGGAAACTAGATAGATAACAGAGAAGAAGTGGCTAATGAAGCAGTACAGTTCTTTCAAAAACAATTTCATGAAGATGTGTCATGTTCCACAAATGGTGACTGCACAACAAAATGAGGAGTTGTTGAGGCAGCCTACTAGAGAGGAAGTTAAGAAAGTAGCATATGGACTCAATGGGGATAGTGCTGGAGGCCCCGATGGTTTTAATGGTAGCTTCTATCACAGCCATTAGGACATTATGTATGATGATATTGTAGATATGGTAAGGGCATTCTTCAGTAGACAGGAACTACCTAGGTTTATCACCCATACAAACATAGTTTTGTTACCTAAAAAGAAGGAGGTGTGCACTTTTTCTGATATGAGACCTATCAGCCTCAGCAAGTTTGTAAACAAGATATTTTCAAGGGTGATACATGATAGGTTGACTGGTTTTCTACCTAATCTAATCTCTGAGGAGCATGCATGTTTTGTAAAAGGTAGAAGCATCGTAGAGAATGTCCTGCTGACACAGGAGATAGTAACTGATATTAGACTGAGAACTAAGGCAGGTCCTAATGTGGTAATCAAATTGGATAAGATGAAAGCATATGACAGACTGTCGTAGATCTTCTTAACTAAAATATTAAGAAAGATGGGCTTTTCTGAGAGATTTATAGGCTGGGTGTTTGGCTTGATATCCAATAACTGGTACTTAATCCTAGTGAATGGCCAGCCAAATGGATTTATCAAATTGACTTGGGGTGTGAAGCAAGGTGACCCATTATCACCTACTCTCTTTATACCTGAAGTAGAGGCTTTGTCAAGGGTTTTAAGTAGTCTGTATACTAACCTTTATTTCTGTGGCTTTAGGCTTCCAAAGTGGAGTCCTAAGATAAATCATTTGGCATATGCACATGATGCAATTATCTTTTCCTCCTTCGATGAAACATCATTGCAGTTAGTCATGCAAGTTCTGGCAGCCTATCAAGCAACTTCAGGGCAAATGATAAACAAGTCCAAATCTGCAGTGTACATGCATCACATATCCAATGAAACAGTGTTTAGAAAGGTTGAAATGGTGACAGGAATTAGAAGTCAGGGATTCCCACTCACATACCTGGGTTATCCCATTTTCTACGCTAGAAGGAATATGGGGTTTTACAATGATATGATGCAAAAGGTACTAGATAAGATACAATCGTGGAAGGGTAAAATGCTATCAATTGGGGAAAGGGCAATACTGATCTCCCATGTCTTGCAGAGCATGCCTATACAACTTTTGTCAGCTGTTAATGCACCAGTTTCCGTCATAAACAAGTTGCATAAATTAATGG
Organism: Nicotiana glauca; assembly: GCA_026770625.1. Lineage (NCBI taxonomy): Eukaryota > Viridiplantae > Streptophyta > Magnoliopsida > Solanales > Solanaceae > Nicotiana > Nicotiana glauca. Next base: position 55,545 of record MDKF010229889.1, on the reverse strand, counting down.
CAAGGTTTTTCTGGAGTAATTCAATAGAAGGAGGTAGTAGAAATTGGGCTTCGTGGGATACATTATACTTGCCACATGAGGAGAGGGGAATAGGATTTAGATCTCTTCATGATGTGTCCAAAGCCTTTTCCTGTAAGCTATGGTGGAATTTCAGAACTAAGCCATCTCTATGGAGCTCATTCATGAGCCAAAAGTACTGCAAGAAGCTGAATCAAATTATAGTCCCTTGGAGAAGAGGTTCACATTTTTGGAAGAAGATGCTAGAATGCAGGGATCTCATTGTAACAACAGATTCTGTGGCAACCAAAGATGGGATCTTCTTTGTTTTGGTTTGACAACTAGACCGGATTGGGAGCTCTATACTTTGTCACTCCACCTGATTTCTTCTGTGATGAATCAATTCAAAATGTTAATGAAGTGTTGCAAGGCAGGAGATGGAATGATCTAAAATTAAGACAGCTGTTAACTGAAGATTTGGCTACTCATATTATGCAACACATCAGACCACCGGGGGACAATATGGTGCTGGACAGACCCTTTTTGACATTGGAGACAAGGGGTAACTTCAGTGTGAGTTCTGCATGGGAGTACATAAGGAGGAGAAAGGAACCATGTAATGCTTATAAGATGATCTAGATAAAAGGCTTACCTTTTAAGGTGTCCTTCTTTATATGGAAGGTGTGGAAGAATAAGATACCCCTTGATGATTTCTTTAGGAGACTAACATACTTAATGGCATCTAGATGTTGGTGCTGTGTGTTGCCTCAGGAGGAAACACTACCACACTTATTTTTCACTTCTTATGCTGCTAGAAATGTGTGGCAGTACTTTCTAACTACTACTGGTATTAAGGTCGAGGGACTAACATTTCATCAAGCCATTGTCAAGTGCTGGACTATCCAGGTGATACCAAGAATGAAGCCAATAATTCAAGCAATACCATCTATTATAGTGTAGGAACTATGCAAGAGGAGGAACTCATATAAATATGGAGATGCTATTTCAGTGAATAGGGTGATTTACCAGGTTACTACTACTCTACAATATCTGGTAAAATTCAGAAAGCCAAGCTTACAGAACGTTCCACACAAATGGCTTGATCTGATAAAAATGCTGGAGCAATTTACACTGACATTGAAATATACTAAGGTGATGTGGGGATTTCCAGAACAAGGCTGGGTGAAGGTCAATACAGATGGGGCTTCTAGGGGCAATCCTGGTAGGAGTTCTATTGGTTTTGTGATACGAAATGAGGAAGGGGATGTAGTATATGGGTGCGGCAAGGAGATAGAAGAAGGCACAAATACTGAAGCAATGTTGAAAGCCATTCTGGAAGCATTAAAATATTGTGTTGCACATGATTACATACTCATCGAATTGCATATTGACTCAATGCAAGTTAAAAATATAATCCTAGGGGAATGGACTGCACCATGGTTTGTGGTAGTTTATATGGATGATATAAAGGAATTGATGGATAGATGCAATCTGAAGGTGGCTCACACATTAAGGGAGGGTAATAAATTGGCAGATCACATAGCCAATTATGCTCTAGACTTTGGACCGATGGAATGCAATGGTTTTGGAAATCTGGATGTCCAAGGGAGGAAAATTATCAATAGTGATAAGTCACAATGCCCGTATATAAGAGTAAAAGTAGCAAGAAGTTAAGAGGACACGAGGAAAGGAATAACAGGAGTAGGAGAAAATCTGGAACTGGTTCTACTAACCTAGCTATCTTTTTTGCAGGGAAAGTTACTTCGGGAATGTGTTCTCCCTTAAACAACTTTTACTTGGTGGTATCAGTACTATGTACTCAATCCACGGAGAAGGAAGTAAGGGAAGGCACAAACATGACATTGGATCAAAGGTTTTTTTATAAGATTCACAAGAGGAAAAGCATGCACCTTCCCGACAGGAAATGGTAATGTGGTAATGTGGAAATCCCTTATCATGATTGTCAGCTGGAGAGGGGAGGTTAAGCTGCTTGATGTAGCTAGGAGGAGGTTGGTAAACAAAGATATGTAGATGGAGGGAAGGGGAGGATACTATGGTCATATTTTACCCTATGCCATTTCACACAGGAGTACAACATGTATAGGTCCACAACTTTTTATGCGTCAGAGTGGACATCACATGATGTTAAGGATTAAAAGGATCCCATGCTTTCTTGTACACAAAAAAACATGACCGAATCACATGCTGGACAACAAATTTCGAAGCAATTGTCTTACTACTCTCACGATGCTAAATAAGACGTGCGCCTTGGAACTTCCAAAATAGGGGCTTTTAGACATGCCATTACGCTCGGGACTAGCTTTTGAGTTCAACAAGAAGCTAAAGGAATTGGAAACAAAACTAACATGTGCAACATGATACATGTTACAATGTCCGATGTCTTTGATAATATTTATGGCACACGATCGTCAATGCTGGAGGTTAAAGAAGATAGACAAATTACTGAAGCAAGTGCCACTTTTGAGTTTCGATAAATTCAATAGATTATTAAATTGGTGCCAAGGAGCTGAAACTCACGAATGGATTATTAAATTGGTGTTAATAATCACGCATGGATTATTAAATTGATTGGCCAGTGAGATAGAATCGAGGAAATAATTTCCAAGCAAGGGTTACAAAGCTTTGGAAACAAAAACAGCATGTGGAGAGCGCAAGTTGGTAGATAAACTGAAATTAAACAAACCACGATTCATCCATTTTCGAGGAGTTCACGCACACAAATGCAAGCATGCTTCTGGAGGAATCAAAGTAGCATCCAGAAGAGCACATGCACAAGTGCACTTTGTGAGCCTCTTAGAACTAGCTTGTTACATAGGAAGAATGAGAATTAATAAATTAATAAAAAAAGTGCAAAAGGCATCATGACAACTATGGAGGCAATGTGGTTGCAAAAGCTGTCTATTAAGAGCACATAAAAAATATTGGGAAGCAATGCGCGAAGGAAATGAATGCAAGCAGAGAAATACGCAAATGAGCTGGCCATTGATAATATGGAAATGCAATGCGGAAATGATGAATTATGGCCTAGTTTTTAAGTGTGATATCTATAGTTTCATTTTTCATAATAACTCAAATGTAATATCAAATTTGACTTCCTTGCTCAATATTTATAATAGGTGCTATGTAATCATCAAAGTTTATTTTTATCATTATGTTAGATCCCCAGACAATATAATTTTTATTTATTGATTTTTTTAATATATAAAATCTAGCCCTAGGCGATTGCCAAAAAAAAAATCTATGTAATTCAAAGTTATTGGCTAAAAGGTGCAATGAGAGGATAAAAGAACAACCTAACATTAGAATATTCAAGTTTCAAGAGTTGATTAGAAAGAAATTGAGATTATATGTTGGGAGGACAGTTTGTAGGAGGGCAAAAAATATTTTGTTGAATGAAATAATGGGTGATCATAAACTAGAGTATGGCAGGATTTTAGATTATAGGGATGAGTTGCTTAGATCTAATCCAGGTAGTACATGTGTAGTGAAACTTAGTAAAGAAACTTTTGAAGGTGGGAAGAAAATGTTTGTTGGATTCTACATTTGTTTTGAGGCAATGAAGAAGTCATACTTAGCTGGTTGTAGGCCATGCATTGGATTAGATGGATGTTTTTTAAAAGGGGTATGTAAAGGCCAACTACTTGTAGCAGTTTGCAAAGATGGAAATAATCAGATGCTTCTACTTGCTTGGGCTGTTGTTGAGATTGAAAATATGCACACTTGGAGGTGGTTAGTCAGCCTTTTAAAGAGTTATCTTCAGCTTGGAGATGGTACCAATCTGACAATAATAACAGACATGCAAAAGGGAATCACTTGTAGTTTGTTGTTATTTTTCTACTGCTGTTTCAGTTAATACTAACTGCCATTGTTAATTTTCCAGGTTCTTGAGAATGTTATAGTAGACCTACTTCCGAATTCTGAGCATAGGATGTGTGCAAGGCACATCCTAGCTAACTGGTCTAAGAAATGGAGGAGCATAGAGAGAAGGAATTGCTTCTTGAGGTGTGTAAGGTCTACCTATGAATGGGAGTTGAAGAAAAATCTGGATGACATGAAGAAATTGGGGACTAAGATAGTTGATGAACTGTTGTACTACAATATTGAAAGATGGAGTAAGGTGTATTTCAACACATTCTGCAAGTGTGATAGTGTTGACAATAATATGACAGAATGTTTCAATGCTTGGATTTTAGCAGCAAGGCATAAGACTATAGTGACAATGCTTGAAGAAATAAGGGTGAAGATGATGAACAGAATAGGTCAGATCAGACAGTTTGGAAACACTTGGATTCCTGATTTTTCACCAATGGCCATGCAAGTCTTGGAAGAGAACACAGAAAGGTCAATGAAATGTAACATTTTTTGGAATGGTGAGTATGGATTTTAAGTGAAGCAATGATCACGTGCAAGTGAAGTGAAACATTTGGTGAATATCAACAGGCAAACATGACCCGCAGAGCTTGGATGTTAAAAGGCATACCATGTGCTCATGCAGTTGCTACCCTGCATTTTAAAAATCTTGAGCCTATGAACTATATTTCTCATTAGTACAGTAATGCAACTTACATGAAAATATACAATTGCTTTCTACAGCCTGTCTTGGGCACGAATATGTGTAGAATCACAAAACCCAACTGTTATACCACCTCATGTCAAGAAGATGCCTGGAAGGCCAAAGAAGGTTAGAAGAAAAGAGCCTGGTGAAAATAAGACAGGAAAATTGTCCAAAAGTGGAGTAGAAATGACATGTAGAAATTTTCATAACAAGGGTCATACCAAGAGGGGATGTGCAAAGGCTACTGGAAGTAATACCACTGCAACTTCAGCAAATTTTGTACCTACAAGTGTTGGTAGTTCAAAGCTACCAAAGCAAAGTACTGCAAGAGGAAGGGGTAGGCCAAACGGTTCTAAAGAAAAGGTGAAGTTCTTCCCTTTAATGTCTTCTTTCTCCTTTTTAAAAAATTCCCAGATTTTTAATTTTGATTGTTTGATGTAGGATGTTGGTACTAGCACTCATGTCAGAACACAATTTAATAAAACATGGATGGTTGGGATGGGAGTTTTACATACTCAAAGTGGCTTCAATATTCAAAATGTAAGTCTAACATAAACTCTCATATATAGGTATTTTCATTTGTCTGATTTTCTGTTAGGTTTTGCCAGCCTGGAATGTCATCTACAAACTTTAAGAATGTGAGGTCCTCGGCAGAAGTAACTGGAGATATAGGACATCAACCAAGACGAGGTGTTAAATGGAAAGGTAAATAAGCTATGACATCAAGGCAACTTCAACAATTAAGAGGCAACAAGCTCATTCAAACAAGGTCTAGGGCTGCTAAGTTGACCCACGAAAGCACCACTGATGAAGCTTTGCTTTTGTTTGATGACTGTATTGCAATAGACTGACTAGGCTGCAATTTAAAGTAGCTATAGAACGTAATTCTGTATTTTGATAAGGATCTGTTGGTAGCTATAGATTTCTATTTTTTTACATTTGGTGTCTATTTTGCTGCAGCTACAATGACAACAAACAACTATTTTGTTAACTTATTTTGTGGCTTTTATACAAGAAATGCATATATTATGTTTTAGTGATCTATTAGTTTTACAGGTTGATAGTATGTGTGTTTTCCATGAGATGTGTTCCTTCAGTTGTGGAAACAAAAATTTCTTCCTTCACAAGTTTTCATACATCTCTATTTTAAACCTTCGATAAGTACAGACTTTGGAGTCGTTTGGTAAGGTGTTTTGAAACAACAATTGATACAAAAGAACTACAAGTACCTATTGAGATGAGAATACTACAAAATATTGAGATGACAAAACAATAAAAGGCTTACATAAGTTCAATTGTAAACATACAAAATAAATCCTACAACCAACAACTACATTCATATTGAGATGAGAAAACTAGATTCACAATGGAAACCTCATTGCATCATCTTTCAATGAGATTCCGGGATACCCACAAGCAACAAGAATAATACATATCCCCAATATAATGAACCAAAGTACATTTTCACAAGCCTTTGACTTAGCTAACTTACTCTTCCACTTCTTTTCCTTCTCTTTCATCTTCTCCATATCATCTTGCAATTTCACCAATTGAGCCTCAATCTTCTTCATCTTGTCCTCTTCTATGGTGTTTTCAAACATTAAATTTGTCCTCGGCTCGGCAAGATTTTCAAAGCCTTCTAATACATTCACAAGTTCACCCATTTTGTCAAGCAATTTTGGAATAACAAATTTGGACCTAGGATCAATTTCAGAATTCTTCCAAACTGAAAAATCACAAGATCGTGGACCCTAAGATGAATAACAAAAGGAAATTAATGAATGATAATTTTTCAAAACTCAATTAGTGAAAGACATTTTACTATCATTTACCCCATAGTATGGAAAAACCCAATATCTTCTTTCCAGGTTCTGAGGGGTCCAAGTTGTTAACAAAGGCAGCACATACCCATGGTTGCATCAAATTTCTCCACTTGACTCATTTTTTTCCTCTTCCATGCAAAGCCTTGTCAAATTCAAGCCTTTTGAAGGCATTGCAACAACTACAACACAACAAGACAATTTTTGATAGTCGGATAATTTGCATTTGCTTTCATAAAATCAGATAATTGGAATTTAGGACAAAGGCATAACAATAATAAAAGAAAGAAATTAGGATTCTTAAGAAGGAGAAAGATTAACCTTTGCCTTCAAAGATTAAAACTTCAAAAGGGCAATTTGAGGGATTCTCGGCAGAAATTAGTAGAAGAAGAAATTAGGGTTCTTCAATTGGGTTTGGTAAAATATTGGGGAAGAGGGGATTTTACCATTGGTTGGGGTTATATTAACATTAAAGCTTTATTTAATTCTTTTTTTTAGTGTTTTTCAACGATTAAAATAGTTAGGACGTGCTCAATTCAGCTGTCAAACACACGTGGCTGGCCAGGCATAAGGAGGGAGTAAATAAATATGGTTCTTTAAAAAATATTGGGTTGTTAGGACGCCCGTAAAGTTTAGGTGTGTAAATGAATTTCCAGGACAAGTTGAATGGGGTATTTATACAATTTCATACATATATATATATATATATATATATATATATATATATATATATACACACACACACACACTCACACACTAAACATGAGTTGTATATTAAAATGTTACGGCTTGAGTCGTGTTTCAAATAAAGGCTAGTATATCCAATTGTGTGAGAAAACTCGATATGGTTGATACCCTTAATTTCTCTTATGTGTACCAAATGTATTTGATTGATTATGTCTAGTTGTTGGTAATCTATAAAGTTGTTTAAAATGAATTAAATAAATTTGGGAAATAGAGTGCGACCAACGTACCGAGAAATTGAGTTATAAATTATGCCTGGTGATGCATATGACATGAGAAAATGTGAACAGATTATGAAATGAGCCTTGACTTTACTTTCCGTAAATGACTTCAAAAATAAAGTGGCCTAAAGGATTTGTACTCAATTTATGCCCATAAGTGGCTGTTCGAGATAATGATTTACCTTATAAGTACCTCCAATATGATCTGAGTTGTTACTTACTACTATGTTAAAATTGTATATTGTCATTATTGGAAAGGAGTAATTCAAGAATAATTGGTATAATTTTTTGTTTATGTTTTTGATGTGTATTTCTATTATGGTTTGGTGTGTCCCCTCCTTTGGGATGAATCCTTTATGTTTAAAGTTCCATTGCTAATGAACTTGAGGTGTATGATTTCTGGAATACTCTATATGCCCATGATTCATGTTTCCTATCATGTGTAATTGACATCTTGAATTGAATGGCTTGTTGTTGAAATTGATATTGATGTGAAATATGTGAAAAGAACTCAAATTATGAAATGCGGCTAAGTGCTAAGTATGATATAAAGATTGTGGCCCCAAGTGCCAATGAATTGATATGTGTGATATAAACTTGAAATGAGATGATTGGTGGAAAAAGGAAAATTTCTTGGTGAGAGGGCCTAGCTGATCCCGCCAAAATCGGACGCCATGTCGTAATGGTACTGTGCTGATATTGAAACTGCAAAGTGAGAATGAAATTGTAATTGAGATACATGCTCATATGAGGCAATCTAGTTGATCGTGTCGTGATTGGACTATGTATAAGAAGTTGTGGTATTATGGATGATGGTGTAACAATATCAAATGTCTCCAAGGGAGCTGACCTAGTCGGTTGGGTCGTGATCGGACTCTGTGCTAAGCTTCACAGTGGAATATGTATATGTATATCTTGGCATAGAAATTGTGATTGAAACTGGGAGTTGGTTATGATGTGCATGTTGTGAACAATGGTATTATAAACAGTAGTATTGTGGATTGTGGTGAATCGGTATTACATATCTTTTATCCAATAGTAATATTGTCTTCATATGCCGAGTGTCATTTTCACCATATGAACTTTCGTATATTGAAAAACTGTTATGTTTAACTTGGCCTTTGGACATCATTGGTTGTTACTTTAAGTTTATATGGTTGTCTTTCCTTATATTGGTATTTAAAGATGTAGCGCCCCAAGCAAAAGGGACTTGGTGAGCCCCTTCTATAGTGGCCCATCCTCTTTTCAGCCGACTTGGTGATGAACTCCATTAAGCCTGTTATAGTGGCACATCCTTTTTTCTGCCGACTTGGTGAGCCCTACTTCATTTCGGGGTCCTGTATTATTTGTTCATGATGTACTTGTATTTTGAAGTATAGCCGGAGCTTTGTTGCTGGCATTTCCATACTACTCTTCAATTATATTTAGAGGCTCCGTATATAGGTTGTGGGTGGTATTTGATAATGGGGAATTGAGTTAGAAATATTGATATTTGGCAAAGATGTATAAAACTTGTAATATTTTGAAAATTTTGAACGAAACTGCTAATGTAAAAAAAAGGGAGTTTTTAATGAAATACATACAAAAAATGATTAATGGAGTTCATCTCCTCTCTATTCATGAATTAGTTTGGGTAGAATGAAACCTAACAGGCTTGTTCAGTCGGGTTTACTCGGTTGAGCACCGGTCGTTCTCCTCGGTTTTTGGGGTGTGACAATGGCCCTAACTGAGTTGAAAAAACTAAGAAGCAGTTGCAACATTTGCTTGATAAGGGATTTATTAGTCCTAGTGTCTCACCCTGAGGTTCACTAGTGTTGTTCGTGAAAAAAAGGATGGTTCGATGAGGATGTGTATAGACTATCAGTATTTGAACAAGTCACTATCAAGAACAAGTATTTGTTGCCGAGTATTGATGACTTATTTGGTCAGCTTCAGGGTGCCAAAGTGTTTTCGAAGATTGATTTGAGATCTGGCTACCATCCGCTGAAGATTAGGGCATCAAATGTCTCTAAGATAGTTTTTCTGACTCGGTATGGGCAATATGAGTTCCTGGTGATGTTACTTGGCTAGACAAATGCCTAACAACATTTATGGATTTGATGAATCAGGTATTTAAGCACTATTTGAATTCTTTTGTGATCGTCTTCATTGATGATATTTTGATCTCCTCCCGCAGTCGTGAGGAGCATGAGCAACATCTTCGGATTGTACTTCAGACGCTAAGAGATAATCAGTTATATGCCATGTTTTTAAAGTGTGAGTATTGGTTGGACTCGGTTGCCTTTTGGGGCTTGTTGTATCTGCTAAGGGCATTAAAGTGGATCCTAAGAAGATTGATGCAGTTAAGAACTAAAGCTACAAATACTTGGAGCTTTTTAGGTTGGGTAGGTTATTATCGCCGTTGACTAGATTAACCTAAAAGGGTGCCCCATTCAGGTGGTTTGATGAGTGTGAGTCGAGCTCTCAGAAGCTCACGACTGCCTTGGCTGCACTTTCAATATTGATGTTGCCTATGGGTTCAGGGTCATACACCGTGTATTGTGATGCATCACATATTTGGCTTGGTGCAGTATTCATATAGGATGGTAGGGTGATTGCATACACGTCTCATAGGTTGAAGGCTCATGAGAAAAATTACCATGTTCATGATTTAGAGTTGGCATCCATTATTCATGCATTGAAGATTTGGAGGCATTACCGCTACGCCGTGTGTGTAAGGTATCCACAAATCATCAAAGTCTACAGTATTTGTTTAAGAAAAAGGATCTCAATTTGAGGTAGTGGAGGTGGTTAAAGTTGTTAAAAGACTATGATATCACCATTTTGTATCATCTTGGGAAGGCCAAAGTTGTAGCCGATGCCTTGAGTAGAAAGGCTGTGAGTATGGGTAGCCATGCATATATTCTAGTTGCTGAGAGACCATTAGCATCAGATGTTCAGGCATCGGCAATCCGTTTGTGAGGTTAGCTATTTTGGAGCCTTGTCATTTTCTTGCTTGCATGGTCTCTTGATCTTCTTTGTATGAGCGTATCAGAGAGTTTCGTTATGATGAGCCCCATTTGCTTCTCCTTAAGGACATGGTGCAGCTCGATGATGCCTAAAATGTTTCTATTGGATATTATATGGTGTCTTAGATGGAGGGTTAGATTTGTGTGCCTAATATGGATGGTCTTTGTGAGTAAATTCTTCAGGAGGCCTATAGTTCACCGTATTACATTCATTCGGGTTCGCCAAGGGGTATAAGGATTTTAAGTAGAATGACTGGTGGAGAAGAATGAAGAAAGATATATTTGAATTTGATACCATGCTTGAATTGGCAGCAGGTGAAGTATGAGCATAAGAGACCTAGTAGTTTGCTTCAAAGACTTGATATTCCCGAGAGAAAATGAGAGTGTATTACCATGGATTTCATTGTTGGGATCCTATGGACTTTGAGAAAAATTGATGTTGTATGGGTCATTGTGGATATGTTGACCAAGTCGGTGCATTTCATTCTAGTGGCAACAACCTATTCATCAGAACGGGTAGCTAAGATCTATATCCGTGAGATTATCGTCTTTACGGTGTGCCGGTGTCCAATATTTTTGATCGGGGCACGCATTTCGTATCGTATTTTTGGAGGGATGTACATCGTGAGTTAGGAACCCAAGTTGAGTTGAGCATAACATTTCACCCCTAGACGGATGGGCAGTCCGAGCACACCACACATATAGTGGAGGATATGTTTCACGCATGAGTTATGGATTTTGGGGTTTCATGGGATCACTTGTTGTTGCTCGTAGATTTAGCCTACAACAACATCTACCAATCGCGTATTCGGATGGCTCCTTATGAGGCCTTATATGAGAGGCGGTGTCGTTCTCCAGTTGGTTGGTTTGAGCCAGGAGAGGCTCGGTTGTTGGGTAATGATTTTGTTTAGGATGCCTTGGAAATAAGATTATTCAGGATTGGTTTTGTACAACACACTCTAGGCAGAAGATTTATGCCAATCGAAGAGTTTTTGATGTTGCATTAACGGTTGGAGAGAGGGTTTTTCTCCAAGTTTCACCCATGGCGAGTGTGATGAGGTTCGGGAAGAAGGGAAAGTTAAGCCTTAGGTATATCGGACCCTTTGAGACCCTTGAGAGAGTTGATGAGGTGGACTAAAAGCTTGCATTGCCGCCTAGCTTATTGGTAGTTCAGCCGTGTTCCATGTTTACATGCTCCAGAAGTATCACGGTTATCCGTCCCATGTATTAGATTTAAGCTCAGTCCAATTGTATAAGGTTTTGACTTACGAAGAGGAGCCAGTGGTCATTTTAGTACTGCAAGTCTGGAAGTTGAGGTACAAGAGTTATCTTTATATTAGAGTGTAATGGAAAGGTCAGCCGATCGAGGTTGCAACGTGGTAGTCCGAGTCAAATAAGCGGAGCAGATACTCCCACCTTTTCACTAGTCCAAGTACCTTTCTATGTCCTTTCGAGCAGGAACATTTATTTTAGAGGTGAAGAGTGTGATGACCCGATAGGTCATTTTGATTTTTAATCGTTATTTTAATGTTTAGTATTTCTCAATATGCATGCACAATCCGTCTCTTTTTTCAGAAAAATTCTATGTGAAAAATTGAAGAAAACTTTAATTTTAGCTTTAAAAATGACTTGAGTTGACTATGGTCAACATTTTCTGTAACCGATCTCGGATCGGTATTTTGACAATCCGGGTGGATCCGTATCGTGATTTTAGATAAGAAATTATGTGTCCCTAACTCAATTTGACTTAATTTGTTGAAAACTAGTAATTTTAAGGTTTGAATATTTCCTAGATTTGACCGTAGGTTGACTTTATTGCTCCCAAGTTTGGATTTTTGTTACGAAACTTGGTATACGTTTGTTTTACTCTATAAAACTTGATTGAAAAATTTTGTGCAAAACAAAGTTGATTTTATAGTATTCAGATGCTCGGTTGAGAATTTGGAAGTTCATGAGTTTCTAAAAAAATTTCACGTATTTTTTAAGGGATTAAATTAATTTCTGTCTGCATTTTTATTATATAAATATCCAATAATTATCCTTCAAATTATTTTTATGGTGATTTAACCATCCAAACTCATTATTTATACCAATATGTATGTTTTTAAATATTTTACTGCATTTTTATAATTACATTTCCATTTTAAAGGCTAATTGCACATTTTTGCAATAATAGCTCATATTCATGTAAAATTATGATATTTATGAAAAAATTCCTTTTTATATTTTTATAATGTTAAGTTATTATTCTTAATTATTTTAGTGAACAAATAATAATTTTTCTATTTATTAATTATTTTTATAAATTATTTCTTGTTAAATATTGAGTATTTAAAAACTATTCAATTTCGGACCTAAAACTACCCACCACTTAATACCCTAGCCCAAAAAAACCCCAGCCTAACTCAATTAGCCCAAAACCAAAACCACCCTTTTTTAAAAACGACCCGGTCGGGACCCGCTTTGTGTGACCCTCCCAATCTTCCTTTAATCTTGACCGTTGATCTCTGAGATCAACGACTCACATGCCACCTCCCCTTTTAAATCTATTTAACCTGAACCCTAACCACATTATCCCATTACTCGCTGCCTCTAAACTCTCTCTATCTCGCCTCTCTCTGAGGAACACTAATCGCCGCCCTTCACCATGCCCGCTTTTTAATCCTGTTAGCCATGGGATTCTCCCATTATTTGCTTACCATATTAGTTTTCCTCTACTGCTAGGTGTTTCTCTATGGTGATTAGTACTTGCCTAAACATGGCAAGCACTATCTCTCCGGTTCCGTCCATATGAGTTATATTCCTTGAATCTGGACCATATTTTTGTCTACATGCATTTGATTCTGTATTATGCGAGTCCGGTTTCATTTGGATTTCTATGTTTTGGAATTTCCCTAAAAAACTAGGGTTTACTGAATTTTTCTCTTAAATCGATTTAAAATTGATTTTCATGTTTTCTTTCCTTGTTTTTTGTTTATTTTACTTTGTTTCCTTATATGTTTGCCCAGTTTTTGAATATATAAACCCCCTCATTCTTCCTTATGGGACAGCTTTTGAAATCTCCTTTTACTAAAATTTAAGGTTTTTTTATTCTCTTGTTTTGCATTCTTTACTAGCCGGTTGAAAGCCAAATTCATTAACATCTTAAACTCGCTCCTGGAGCAAGAACTGCCTTGAGTCATCGAAGCTCTTGGGAACTTTGACGCATTAGAGATTCTGGGTTTTCCATGGGGATTTACTATTTATTATTCTTCGCTTAACTGGTGAGTTACTAGACTTTGCAATTTTATTCTTAAATATCTAGGTTTGTATATATTTTCATCCCTGAAAATCAACTCAATATATTTTCCTGGGTCGTGTTTGTGTGTGATCTCGTTTGCTTCTTTACGTCTCTTTAACTTTAGTTTCAAGTATGCCTGGTTCTATTGAATTATGATTAGTTAATATATTAAAATTACTATTGTTTAAGGCTCTTTCTGTGTTTAATTTATTCGTTTTGTTTGAATATGACTATTTGCATAATTTGCATTTCTTTAGTCAACTAGTGGATTGAGTGCAAAGCAAGAATATATAACTCACTGTATGGTTAAACTTGTTTTAGATTTCTATGATAGTCTGCTTATCTGACATGCTTTGACTAGAATGCCCCTTTTAGTATGATTATCCCCTTTTTGTTTCACCGGTAATAGTAATCCGCCTTTTCTCATATCTAAATGCTACCCTATTATTAACACTCAACATAATATGAACCTTCTTAGGGTAATCCCTCTACTACTTTTGGTATGCTTCACTATGACTTGCACTATGTGACTTCTAATTATCTCCTAAGACCGGTTCTGTACGATGTATCATCTTAACATGTTTAATTTTGCCATGAGTCTGACTATTATGGTTGTATGATGTTTCTGCTAGTGTGTTTGGATAATACCTTAACTCTATGGAAATCCCCTTTCACATGACTGTATACCTTACTAAGTCCAATGCTCTAAACTTGTTTCATGCCATCCTGGTTTTTTAAAGACAAACACTATATTTTGATAACTAGGACCTTACTCCTATGTCAATATGTTTTCAGTATATTGTGGTGCATCTGCCAATCTTTCCTTTCTGTAATCATCAATATGTGTATCCCTCATTATGTCCAAGTACTAAGTAACAAGGCATTAGATTAGACTTAACCTATTTTAGACCTTTAATTGTCAACTAGTCCAATCTACGTTTTGCAAACCTGCTTCTTCTCCTATCTCCTATGATGAGTGATTATGTGGTACTTTGAATATGTGAACCTGACTTGAATTTTCTGGTCTACTTGACCAGTTGTGCTATATGATCCTTCTGGGAAATTCTGTCCATCCTCCCTACCTGTTACTTTGGTATTTTGAATCCCCATTCTTAGCCACCTGAAAGCCAAGGTTACCTAGGTTTTTTGTTGGCATCCCTCGTGTGAGCACTGCTCGGGGTCCATCAGAGGCCCTTGTGAACTTTGACACACTAGGGGGTTTGACCTTACTCATTCCTCTAACCCCCAAGCCATCCCTATTTTTTACTCCCCTAAATGTGCTGTGTTTTATGTTGGTCATCCCAAGTGATGCAATAGTTGTGCTGTGCTCATTGGAAGGGATTTGAACTCCCCTATAGACTTGTGATCATGTGGTATATTATATTGAAGGCCCAGTAAGGCTGGGTATCTAGTTCTTTTACTTGGGCCTGCTATAGGCCTGTCTATTGCCATGTAATACTACTATCTTTTCTTATTTATTTAGGTATGTAATAATACCTTTGTATAAACGATTGGGGTGGTAGTAAAGGTGGATGGGGTAAATTCTAATATTAACATGCAATGGGTAGATAACATGTCTATATGATTAAATAATGTACTTGTTTTTTTGTTACTCATTCTCTATACACACTGTAGAAAGCATGCTATTAGGAAAAGCACACACTTGCACTACTTGTTCATTAGCAATGCATGAGCTGAAATGCTTTAATATCTTTGTTGCTAGAGAACCTGCTCGTAGGAAATAAGCATCCTGGAACTCCCTCTAATTTGCATTACTGTAGAATGTCCATTAAAGATTATGCCTATAGGACTTTAACCCCTTTATCCGTCATTGCATCACATTATCCACCTAGAAACCCTTCCTATAAGGTTTAACAACAATATCAGGTCCAAGTGTTTATTATTAGAAATCCTACCTATAGGATGCCACTGTTTGCCTTTATAACTGGTAATGACACCCCTTTGACATTGTTCATTGTTCACTTAGTCCGTGACGAAAATAACAAGTAATTCCGAGTCTCTACTCTTGTTACCATAAATCACCTAGGTGCAACAGCTGCATGACTAATAACTGGGAATTGGCATTCTCAATAATCAGTATGTAACAATCTATGAAATCCTATCAATGAATAATTATGGTTCCTCAAACTGCTTGTATGCCGGGATGCCTATCATGTAGAAATCATATCTGTAGGAAATTAAATCCCTTAATCTTGAATTGCATAGCCTGAAAATCTGTTTACGCATCCGTTGTGTAATTGTAGAAGTTAATTTAATCCTTTGACTGCATTCGTATGTGAAGTCCAATGTGTTTTGTGTGTTGCCTAGTTTTGACATTTTCTGAGCAGCCTACGTAAAGTCCAAAACCACCAAAAGTAGAGGTCCAATGCCTCATGTCACGACCCCATTTCTCCCTCCGTGAACATGTCGTGATGGCACCTAGTCCCTACAACTAGGTAAGCCTAACGATGCGTAATTTATACAACTTGCGAAAAAACAAACTAAATTGCAGAAGCAAACAACTGAAAATTTTACGATCAAAAGAAAACTATGTATAAGTGCCACTTGGCATAATACAACCCATATCACGAAATCCAAACAAACTCCCAAAACACAGAAAATCACAGGAAATACGGGCTATTAGAAATGAAATATACTGCTCTAACTCCAGAATGTCTACACAACCGAAAGAAAGGAAGTCATATACTAAAACTGGAATAAGATAGAGACTTCTGGTCTGCGGACGTGACAGATATACCTCAAAGTCTCTGCTAGATCTCTCCGCCGCGAGGATAGTGCGCCTGGGTAGAGGTACCTGGAACTGCACATGAAAAACATGCACAGAATAGGCATGACTACACCACAACGGTACTCAGTAAGTGTCAAGCCTAACCTTGGTTGGGTAGTGATGAGGAAGGTCAGGGCCCTACTGAGATTAAATAAAATAATAAGGCTGTCAATAGTATGAAATAAGAAGAAATAATGATATACAACTATGAAATAAATCAAATTAACTACGAGATAAATCGGATTACACAACAGCAATTAGCACACATAAAATAAGATAACACAGAGTAAACTGCTCAATTTAAATGCCAATAACGAGGATCTCCCAGGATACCGTCTTGTAGTCCATTTAATCAATCTGAACGAGGAGCTCCCGGGATACCGTTCCGTAGTCCACCGTATGAATATATATCTGAAGGATCTTCCGGGATACCATCCTGTAGTCCAACTATCAATGTGAAGGGGGATCTCCCGGGAATCTGACCGGTAGTCCCAAAGTAAATGTGCAGGGGGATCTCCCAGGAATCTATCCCGTAGTCCCAAAGTAAATGTGCAGGGGGATCTCCCCGAAATCTAACCCGTAGTCCCAAATATAAATGTACAGGGGGATCTCCCGGGAAGCGAACCCGTAGTCCCAAAGTAAACAAACAAGGGGGGAGCTACTGGAATCCCACATCCGTAGTCCCAATGTAAATGCGCAACCAAAATCAGAGAAATATTCAGAAATTGAAGTACAACAATACAAGGCAACAAATAATTCTGGCCTAACATGCTCCACGTAATTACAATTAAGGCAATTTAAGAAAATAGGCAATTTGGATCAATTAAACATGCTTTTCTATACTAGCACATGCTATAATAGCAAGTACAATAAATCAAATACGAAAGAAATTTAGTTCAAGTATTTCAAGTAAAAATTTGGGTTTTCAACAATTAGCTCAAGTACGCGCTCGTTACCTCATGCACAAGAAATTCAATTACCAAATATCACATCCTAAGGGACAAAGTCCCCCCACACAAGGTTAGACAAGCCACTTACCTCGAAAAGACTCAAAATTCAATCCAAAATCACGTTCTTGCCACGAGTATTCGACTCCAAATGGCTGAAATCTATTCAATTAAATTGCATAATGTAAATAATAATTCAAGTAATTTATTCTACAATTAAATTCTAAGCTAATACGCAAAAATTTTTTAAAATAACCAAAATGCCCCTCAAGACCATGTCTCAGAATTGGATAATTTTTACATTTTCAGAATCCTCGTACTCTCAAGAGTCTACCCATATAAAAATCTCTCAAATCGGAGGTCAAATACCCACTCAAAACTCAACAATTTAGTCTAAGGATTTTGACCCATTTTTTATTTAAAAATCCAAAAATACAAATGAAATCATGATTAGATTAGTAAGTATTAAGCATAAGAGAGTAGATAATCGTTACCCAATCGTTGCTCGCGAAAACCCCTAGAAATTTTTCCCAAAACCGAGCTCTAGAAGTCAAAAATGAAAGAGTCCCATTTTCCGCTTCTGCGGTACCGCTTCCGCGGCACTATTTCCGCTTTTGCGGTCCCGCTTCCGCGGTCAATTTCCGCTATTGCGGTTATGACAGCAACCAGCACTTTCTCGACACGGAAATGAGCATAACTCCCTCATACGATGTCCAAATTCGACGATTCTTTTTCCTATGGCTTCAAAATTACGATACGGGTCTAATGGTTCAATAAACTTAATTTGGAGCTTATTTAATCATTGTGGTACTCCTTTATATCCAAAGATACGGCTTTGAAACATCAAATAAGAGCGCGATACGACTCGAAACACGCCTGAGGCCCTCGGGACCTCAACCAAAAGCACCAACGCATCTTAATACATTATTCAAACTTGTTCCAATCCTCAAAACACCTCAAACAACACCAAAATCATCAAATTACATCGAATTCAAGCATAAGTTCTTCTAAAACTTTCAAAACACGCATTCGATCAAAAACCCAGCCAAACCTTGTTCGAATGACCTGAGATTTTGCACACATATCCCAAATCACATAACGAAGCTACAGCAACTCTCGAAATTCCATTCCGACTCTCGGATCAAAATCTCAACTATCAACCAGAAATCGCCAAAATACAAACTTCGCCAATTCAAGCCTAAATTAGCTACGGACTTCTAAAATACATTCCGAACACGCTCCCAACCCCGAAATTAACTAATGGAGCTAACAGAACCATTAAATTTCCATTTCGAGGTCGTCTTCACATTGTTCCAATGATGGACTATTTTCCAACACTTAAGCTCTCATTTAGGGGTTGAGTGTCCGAAAATTCTCCGAAATCCAACACCGAACATCCCGGCAAACTAAAATAGCGGAAAGGAACTTAGGGGAAACAGTTAATAGGGGATCGGGGCGTAAATTCTAAAAATGATCGGCTGGGTCGTTACACCTCATTGACTGTAGGCATGGGACGGGTAATACACACATAAGGTACGAGTTATAATTGAACTAGTATGCTTTAGGTAACAACCTAAAGAAAGTAATCAGATAGCAGAAAATGATAGTCAGTGCCCGCTGAATAATGCGAGTAACACCCCATCTGGAGGGAGTTATGAAGTATCATTTATGTTACATGGTGTGATCTTTTAGGCTAAAAAACTTAGGACCCCATCCCTTTATTTTCTTTCTTTTACGATTAGAATCAAGTAGTTGTACCCTTTGTTCAAAAATCTATTTATAATAAACTTCTTAAATTTTTGTGCTCTCTTTTAATTTATTTAATCACATAGACTAATTCATATAATTCGAGTTTGGCCGGGAACCACAGTTGTGGACCTCGAAGAGTGCCTAACACCTTATCTTTAAGGTAATTTCAAGCCTTTACCCGATCTTCAGTGATGCAAACTAGTCAAACATAGTTGTTTTCAAATAGGTTCCCTAACGCACCTTAAACCCGTTAGGTGGCAACTCACCTCTTTTAATATCCATTTAAAAGAGTTGTCACATGTTGAAACAAGATTTCATGAGAAAAAAGGGTGCGACAGCTAGGGCGGAAATTGTTCTTTGTAAACGTGAGGAAACAGTTGCTAATGCGAAGTAGTGGGGGATTACCCTTCACGAACGCAACCGTCCACTTGCGAATGAGTAGGCTTATGTGGCCTATAAGGGGATCTATCTGATATTGTATGATAATACAAGCCTAGGCTTACGAATGTGAAGGCCGGGGGAAGAGACCATCCCAAACGCGAAGAGTATATTGCGAACATGAAAGCCAATTGGGTCGATGTGCTTCACGATCACGTCAGGTCCTTCGCGAACACGAAGAAGACCTCACGACAGTGATTTTAAACATTCCAAAAATTTGTATTTTTCTCATTTCTTACCATTTTCAAGCTTGAGTTCAGCTTAGAGGCGATTTTGAATAGGTTCTTTTTACCCCAACTTCATAGGTTAGTAGATTTTAATTTATTTCCTTACATTTTCACAAATACCCATTGATCTATAACCTTTAATCTATGCTTCTTCATTGTAAAAATTAGGGATTTAGGTTTAAACTGGAGATTTAGTGAAATTGATGTCGGATATCAAAACGAATCACAGAACCGGGCTTAGGGGTGAATGGGTAATTGAATTTTGGTTTGAATCTCATTTTTTTACCAAGTTGGCCTGAGGTAGACTTTTGTTGACTATTTCTCAAAAAATTAAAGATTGAATCTTTTTCACTCATGGGTAGTTTCTAAAGCTTATTTTAAATTATTTGAACTATCTTTGGTTAGATTTGATTGGTTTGGAGGCTAATTCTAGAGAAAAGGATGTGGTTGAGTGTTGATTTGGTTGCGGAGTGAGGTAAGTGCCATGGTTAACCTTGACTTAGGATTATGACTTGTTGGTCTAGTTTCTATGTATTTTACATGTGGTAACAACATATGTGTGAGGTGATGAGTATCTATGCGCTGTCATTGGGTTACAACATGCAGGTAAAAATTGTTTCTTTATATTAATTGTTTTGTTAATCATGTTATCCATGCTTAGGTCAGATTACTATTTCTTTAAATTATTCATTTCGTAATTATTGCTTATTTCAAAGATGTTGTAAGTTATGAAAGTTGAGTTTGATATCGTGGTAGTATATTTGAAGTCAAATTGTTTCCTTGCCCGGATTTTTATTATTCGGATTTGTATTGTTCTTGGTGAGGGAGAAAGAGAAGTACGAAGGGTGTTGTCGTACCTTATTTGCATTTATTATTATTATTGAGAAATTTGAGAGTAAACTCACGAAGGGTCATGTTGTGCCGGTGAGTTAAACTCCGAAGGGTGATGCTGTGCCATTATATTCATGATATCACATGGTGAGGTCGAGAGTAAAAGCACGAAGGGAGATGCCGTGCCATTTTTAATAGCATTGATTTATTTGATTTCCGATTTTATGATTGTTACGACCTGACCCGTTGTGTCATATGTTGTTGCTCCGTTTTCCCCGTCTATTGCTTCTTCATATTTCATTATCGGTATGTGGTGTATGAGAGTTGATTTGGATTGGTTTTGATAAGAAATGAGGCACTTAGTCTATTTAAGGAAGGCTTAAGTTGGAAAAGTCAACCGGACATTGACTTATGAGTTAGAGGGCTCGGATGTGATTTCCGACGATTCGGTTAGCTTCGAAAGATGATTTGTGACTTAGGTGTGCGCTCGGAATCGATTTTGGAGGTCCGGTGTAGAATTATGCTTGAATTGGCAAAGTTAGTATTTTGGCGATTTTCGGTTGATAGGTGAGATTTTGATCCGAGGGTCGGAATGGAATTACGAGAGTTGTTGTAGCTTCGATATGTGATTTGTGATGTGTGTGCAAAATTTTAGGTCATTCGGACGTCGTTTGGTTGGATTTTTGATCTAATGCGTGTTTCAGAAGTTTTTTTTTGAACTTAGGCTTGAATCCGATGAGAATTGATGATTTTTGTGTTGTTTGATGTGTTTTGATGATTGGAACAAGTTTGGATAATGTATTAAGACATATCTGTATTTTTGGTTGAGGTCCCGGGGGCCTCGTGGTGGTTTCGGATGGCTAAAGGGGTGAATTTTGGACTTGTGTGATTGCTGATGGTTCTGATATCTGGTATTTCTGCATCTGCGGAAAAGGGACCGCATAAGCGGTCCCGTGAATGCGGTAGGTAGGTCGCAGGTGCAGTTTGAGGCCTTGAGGTAGTTTTCGGAGAAGCGGATGTTGGTCCGCAAATGCGGTCACCGCAGAAGCGGAATTGGAACACAGAAGCGGTCCTGGGCGAGTTAGTGAAAACTGCAGAAGCGGATAGAAAACCGCAGAAGCAATAGTCGTAGAAGCAGGTTGGACACCGCAGATGCGAAAATGACTATTCACAGAAGGGTTTTAAAATGTCATTTCATCCGTGACTTGGGGGTTATTTTCCTCCATTGTTGAGCATCTTGGGATCTTTTTGGGAGCCATTGAAGAGGGTATTGACTGGGAATCAATTGGAGGTAAGTCCCATGGCCCAGAAACATCATCTAATTATGATTTGAACATTTAAATTCATGGAAATTTGGTTAAAAAGTGAAGAACTAGGGCTTGGGTTTTTGAATGGGAATTTGTGATTGGAGGGGCCAATTGGACTCCGATTCTTGTGAATTTGATATGTAAGGAATAGTGACAAGACAAGGAATCCGATAATGTGAGTTTTGTAATTTTTTGAGAAGTGGGCCCGGGTCTCCGGTTTTGCTAGTTTCGAGATTTTTGCTATTTTTCGATTGTTTTCGATTAGTATTGTTCCATTGGTATATTGTGATGCATTCGCTCTGATTTTGGTTACATTCGACGCACGAGGAGGCCGATTTGAAGGGCAAAGGCGGCGCAAGCTAGAGATTTCACCGGTTCGAGGTGAGTAATACTTGTAAATGATATTCTGAGGGTTTGAAACCCCGGATTTGCACATCATAGTGCTGTATTGAGGTGACTTACACGCCGGATATGAGTGTGGGGTAGAGCACCATTGGGGATTGTGACTTGGTCCGTCCCGATTGTTGATTTTACTACGTAATTGATTAAAACTTACTTGATGCTATCATGATATGGGCTGATTGCCATATGTTGGGCTTCTTGCCGATTATTTGGATCCTTCGGTGATTGGTATCACTGTTTTTGCATTACTTTGCATATTATTTGGTCTCAGTCCAAGGTTTTAATACGGTTTTGCAAACTCAGCTATTTTTTCTATGATTTGGAAAACTTGAACAATATTTTATTACCGTTTTGAGCTGAGAACTGTTATTTTAAAATCTGTCCAAGTGGCTTATGTGCATTTCTTAACTGAGCATGGATCGGGCTACGCGCCGCAGTAGTGTTATAGTGATTTCTAGATATTTGGTTGGCTCGGGCTGCATGCCGCAATGATACTGTATTGATATTGAGGCCGAGGGCCTGGTTGATGCCACGAGATGGCTTGATTATTGCGCTTGGGCTGTAGGAGCCCCTCCGGAGCCTATACACACCCCCAGTGAGCGCCATCGATGTTAAATTGATCGGACTGCATGCCGCAGTGGGTACTAGGAGGTACCATCATATGCATTGCATTTCATTTATGCATTTGTTCATTAGTTGTTGTTTGTGATATTTCTTGAGATATCTATCTGATGTTATGGTATTATCTGATCACTCCTAAAGAGGATAACTTTCAGACAGTGGTAACAATGACACTAAATTATACGTTTGGTCAGGTAACAACGACTGACCAGGAATGACACTGTGTGGTCAGGTAACAATGGCTGACCATGAACGATGAATAAGGCCCGAGGGGCGAGGTTCTGTGAATAGTGACACTGATTGATTGAGACTATTTCTGCAACTATTGAAAAGATTATTTTCAAAAGAGGTTTAAACTGAACCAAGGAAATTTTCAAAGATTTCACATGTTTTACTGATTTCTAAACGAGTTTTACACTGTATCTATACAGCATGATGATCTGCTATATGTGTTTTCGTGCTGCTCAGTTATTATTTACTCTTATTACTCATTGAGTTGGAGTGCTCACTTTACTCCATGCACCTCGCGTGTAGTTGAAGGTATTGCTCTCCCGGTAGAGGGTTATTTGCGGATTGAAGGTATTACTATCGTAGCTGAGCAAGGTGACCGCCAGCGTTCGCGGCACCGGACTTCATCTTTTGAACTCCAGATTTTATTTTGTGTATATTATTGGCCCTGTAGTGGTTTTCAATCTTCTTTAGATGCTCGTGACTTGTGACACCTCGGTCGGGTTGTGTTGGGCTGTAAATATCCTTTATTAATGCCATTAAGTTGTATTCTCTATTCATTATATTTAATAATTGATAAAGAGATGATTTGGGTTAGTTGGCTGGCCTTGTCTTCATGAGAGGCGCCATCACGACCGGGTTTGGAAATTGGGTCGTGACAATGATTTAATTGGTTACACCATTGTTTAATTCGGAGGATGCTATTTCATGATTTTGTACTTACCATTTTTATGGTATTTTCCCCCCTTTCGTGTGTCCCCTCCTAGTTAAATTGTTATCATTCTACTTGTCATATGTATAGGGTTTTTACATAAGTATCTTGTCTTAGCCTCGTCACTATCTAGTCGAGGTTAGGCTAGACACTTACGAAGTGCATAGAGTTGGTTGTGTTAAGTTTAGAATTTTAATGATGTTCAATAATCTAAAGAAGCTTTGACTAATGACATCTCATTGTCTGCAAATTTGGAAAGCAACAACATTGATGAAAGGAAAGAAGATCATACTCAACGGCTATGTATTTTGAACTTTGCATCAAATGGACAAAGAACAATCAATCAAATAACAAAGAGGTAATGTCCATCAATCATCCCTGCCAAAAATCCTCAAGCGTGCAAGAACTGAAAGAGAGTTAATCACGGTTAGAGACCAAATCAAGAAGAATCTGTGGAAGCTCTAATTAAGGACAAATGGAGGAACCAATTCATCAAGATTAAGGATGAATCTAGTTGCCCTTCCAAGCTGATTCATAAGGCTACTCTTGGGTCTCACTCTTAGATTTATATACCTCACAAGGAAAGGTCTCAAATAATTACTGCCATACAATCTCAGAAGACAAGAAAACGGAAGACTCATCAAGCTATAAAGGAAGAAGTAAATGGACATCGAAAGCATTGCTTCTACATCTTTCTAGTTCTTAGTACAAATAATGTATTCTTGAGCAAAAATACGAATAGTTAGAAAATAAAATGAGAGTTGTGTCAACATTAGAAAGAAATGTTGTTGCATTATATCGTTGGTGGTGAACGTACTAAAACCATCACCATTGTAAAATCTTACTGCAAATCTAAGAGAAACCTTGTAACCCAAGAAAATAGGATGTTAGTACCACACCGGCACTGAACTAGTATAAAAATTATTGTGCCTCATTTACTTTTCTGTGTGCTCACTTTATTTCTACTGCGATCAATCATTGTGAAAGTCTAGTTGACTAATTTTCTACATAGTGAACTAGGATTTTCAAATTGGCTTCAATTCACCCCCACCCCTTGTACTTTAAATTGGTATTAGAGAAGGACTCACGAAAGTTGATTAATAGCAAGTGAGCAAAAGATCATGGTATCAAATACACTCGTTCGAGCACTATTTCAAGAAGGAACCTCTCACGTAAAACCTCCTTACTTCAATGGCAGGCACTTCACTAATTGGAACACATGGAGACCTACGGTATGACATATGACATTAAGGTTTGGCATGTGATAAAAAATGGAAATCTTCCAATTCCGCCAAAGAAGGATAAAGACGGTGAAACCATTGTATCATCTAATACTCTTGATTTAGATAATTACAATGAAGAAAAATCATATGTTATTCAAGGGAATTCCAAGGCACAAAATTTGTTGTAACATGCTATAAGCGGGGAAGAATACGAAAATTTATCTAGCTGTGAAACTGCAAAGGAAATGTGAATAAGTTAGAAGTCACATATGATGAACCAACAAGGTGAAAGAAACAATGATCAATCTCCTAGTTCGAGATTACGAATTTTGTCAAATGAAGGATGGACAACCAGTGGAGGAAATATTTTCTAGGTTCAGCAAAATCCACAATTTGGCAACCTAAAGTCATTGCATTAGAATTTCATGATCTTGACAAAATATCCTATGATGAACTAAGAGGTGATCTAATTTCTTTTGAGAATACACATTTAGACATACAAGTTCAACAAGAAAAAAAGAAGTTGCATTCAAATCAACGGTGCTAAAAGATAAAATGAAGAAGAATGAGGAGAACAAGATGAGAATATACCTATGCTCTCAAAAGTTGTAACAAGCATGATGAGGAAAAACATAAATAGAAAAAAGGTAAATCAAATTTCAAAAAAGGATGATGAATAATGAAAATGACAAAATGATGGAAGATTCTATGAGTATGGAAACATGGACACATTCAAGTTGAATGCCTTGAACTAAAAAGAAAACTAAGCAGGAATTTTCAAAAGAAGAAGTCCTTTGGAGCTTGGAGTGATTATGCAGAATCTGATCACGAGGAAATTGCCAACATGTGTTTCATGGCCATCAAAGAAGATAGCGATGAAGACTCAGGTAAGATTGGTCTCATGGAAGACGAAGGAACAAGTGAGGTACGTCTTCCTACATGTCCAACTATCATGTAATCAAAGATTTTATTGATAATGCTCTTGTAGATATTGAAAAAGTTCTGAATGAACTTCAAAAAATTCAAAGAGAAAAGAAAGGTTGGGCTCTAAAATTGGAAGTGTGTGAAATTAAGAGAGCTATGCTTCAAGATGAACTTAATGAACATCAAATTCAACTGAATAGATTGCAAAAATCTGCCAGTCATAGTTTAGTTAGATCAAATAAGTTTGCTCCTTATAACTCTCAAACTAGAATTAGAAATCTCTTTGCATGCACTCATTATGGAAAAAATGGTCACAACACTAACCAATGCAGGCTTAGAATCAGAGGAAAACAAGCCTATGAAGATTCTAAAAACCCCTCCTATTTTTATTGTGGAAAACGCGGACATATCTCTAATCATTGTAGGTTTAAGAACAACAGGAGATGGGTCTGGCGACCCAATCCCTCTAGTCAAGCTAATACACAGAACACTAACTATTCAGGACCCAAGCAAGCTTGAGTACCTAAAAATAAGTAATTTTTTTTGCATGAACACCGCAAGAAAATGGTACCATGATAGCACGTCTTCCAAACATATAACTAGGGATAAACATTTGTTTAAAATTGTCACCATGGAGTAACAACCACTATTGGAGACAAATCAAAAGGAAATGTAATTGGAGTTGGAAGAGTTCCTCTCAGCTCAACATGTGATGTGATGAAGTGTGCCTGGTTGATGAACTTGGCTACAACCTCCTCCGTATCAGTCAATTATGTGACAATGACTATGAAGTTCATTTTAAAAAGCATGGTTGATTTATTAAAGACCAATCAGGTAAAGTTATTATTTTTGTAAATAGAGATAGGAATGTTTATACCATCAGTAACATAGATAGTCTTGGTAATCAAATTTGTCTAGCCTCTATGATTGATTATCCTTGGGTATGACATATATAACTTAGCCGCGCCAGCATGCATTCATAACTTTCGAAAAATAATCTTGCCATTGGTCTTCCAAAACTAGATTTTTCAAAAGATCAAATTTGTGATGCATGGCAACTAGGAAAACAAACCAGGTCATCTTTTAAAGTTCAAAACATTGCTTCTACTAAAAAGGCTCTTCAACTCTTACATGAGGATCTTTTTGGTCCAACTAGAACTGCTAGCATATGTGGTAGAAAATATGCCTTTATTATAGCAGATGATTTTTCCTGATTTACCTAGGTTATTTTTTTAGGTTATAAAGATGAGGCATTTTTGAAGTCTCTACAAGAAGGAACATCGAGAAAAAGGTTACTACATATCTTCTACAAGAAATGATGATGGAAGAGAATTTGAAAGCAAATCATTTGAGAATATCTGCAATGATCAAAGGATCTCCCACAATTTTTCATCTCCATGGTCACTACAACAAAATAGAGTGGTAGAACACAAAAATAGAACATTGCAAAATATGGCAAGAAATATGATTGTGGAAAATTGATTTTCACACCACTTTTGGGCAGAAGTTGTAAGCACAACATGTCACATCATCCACAAATGCTTAATTTGACCTATTCTGAAGAAGACTCCATATGAAGTCTGGAGAGGTAACACACCCAACATCAGTTATTTTCATCATTTTGGTTGCAAATGCTTCATTCACAATAGTGGAAAAGACAATCATGGTAAGTGTGATCCCAAAAGCGACGAAGATATTTTTCTCGGATACTCTCCCTATAGAGTTTTTAATACATACATGTTATTTTTGTGGATGCTAACCCTCGCTTAAGGAATGAACAACTTCCTGGAGATGAGAAAATTTCCACAGTACCAAAAGTGAATCAATACAGGTGAAAACACTCATGATAAGGTGATTGATCAACAAGATCAATCGACTAACAATCCTATAGACAATCAGGAACCTTCTATAATTGAACAGTTAAATCCTATTGAAAAAGAGCCAGTATCAGTTGTTCCAAATGAATATAAAGGTGAGCTTGGATATCCACATAAGTACATCGTTGGAGATCTTCGAGAAGGAATGAAAACTAGAAGATCACTAAATCATACATGAAATATTCATCTCATATCCCAGGCCGAACTAACAAGGTAGATGAGGCCCTTAGGGACGAAAGCTGGATAATTGCAATGAAGGAAGAACTTGATCAATTTTAGAAAAATAAAGTATGGGAACTCATTCCTTAACCTTCAAATTCATCCATTGTTGAAACTAAATGGATGTATAGAAATAAGTTGAATCTGTCAGGACAAGTAGCATGAAATAAAGCAAGACTGGTCGTTCAAGGCTATTAATAGAAAAGAAGGAATTGATTATGAGGAGACCTTCTCCCATGTTGCCAAGTTAGAATCTATTCGCATCCTATTAGCTTATGCTGCTCATAAATGTTTCAGACTATTTCAGATGGATGTGAAAAGTGCATCTTAAATGGGTTCATGTCTGAGGAAGTATTTGTTAAGCAGCCTCCAGGTTTTACAAATGAATA
The DNA here is from genome assembly GCA_026770625.1 of Nicotiana glauca. Taxonomy (NCBI): domain Eukaryota; kingdom Viridiplantae; phylum Streptophyta; class Magnoliopsida; order Solanales; family Solanaceae; genus Nicotiana; species Nicotiana glauca. Next base: position 27,017 of record MDKF010229889.1, on the reverse strand, counting down.
TTTTCCAAATCATGTCTACAAACTGTCCAAAGCTCTGTATCATCTACAGCAAGCTCCTAGAGCTTGGTATGAAAGACTGATTTCATTATTAGTTGAACATGGGTTTGACAAAGGTAAGATTGATACTACTCTTTTTATCAAACAACCGTCTGAAGGTAATTTTGTCACGACCCTAGTTCCTCTCCATGAACTATCATGATGAAACCTAGTCTCTACAACTAGTTAAGCCTAACAAATTCATAACAGAAGCAAGTTGCAGAAGAAAATAATATAAAACCCGAAATAACAAGATGAAGCAATGTTTAAGATGCAGCCTGACATATAATAGTACAAGAAATCTCAACCTAACACTTCCTAAAATTCGGTATCCCATAAATCTCAAGCTAAGAGATACATAAGAAGCTCTAACACCAAAAATGTCTAACAAAAAGGAAAATACTAAAGGGCTATACTATTATAGAAAGATGGAAAAGGACTCCTCGGTCTACAGACGTAGCAAATATACCTCGAAGTCTCTACAGAAGAGCCTTGCCTCAAGGATGGTAAGACTGAGTGGAAGTACCTGGATCTGCACATGAAAAATATGTACAGAAAGGGCATGAGTACACAATAGCGGTACTCGGTAAGTGCCAAGCCTAACCTCGGTCGGATAGTGACGAAGAAGGTCAGGGCCCTACTGAGGTTAAACAAATACAAGATATAACAGTGTAGAATAAGACAGTATAATTAAGTGCAACCGTAAGAAATAACGTAGAATAGAAAGAACAACAACAACTAGAATAGAGACAAAATAATCATGGAAAGGAAGTACAACTCAACACAAAGATAACAACCGGGGTACCTTCCAGGATACCGTCCTGTAGTCCATCATATATATCTGAAGAATCTCCCGGGATCCCATCCCTTAGTCCAACTATCAGTGCACGGGGATCTACCAGAATCCTGATCCGTAGTCACAAATATAAATGCCCAATACTAGGGAAATCTACCGGTGCAGTTTCATAGTTCCATATAACTGTGTAGGGGGATCTACCAGAATCCCACATCCATAGTCCCAAATAAACAGACAAGGGGGATCTACCGGAATCCCAAAACCGTTGTCCCAATATAATTACACAGCAGCAACACCAAGAATACTCACAAATTGTCAGTATCATATCAAGGCAAACAAGTATTACTAGCCTAGCATGCTGCACATAATTCATACAAAATAGCTTGAGCAAATAAAGAAATTAAGTCTGTACGCGGTAAAAATTAGAAGAATTTATTTTCGGAGTCAAGACAATTTTGGAAGCCTTCCTTGAGATCCTGAGGATGGAAGGCCACGATCGAGTTCTCGACCTCAAGGCTCATCGTGGACTGAATCAAAGGAAGTAGGGCCTGAGGCCAGGGTGAGAGAAGTTTTTTCTGAAGCACAGGGCTACGCTTGACGGAGCCGGTCTATCTGTAACCTACTGAGATGATGTGTGATAGGTCGTCCCTCTTTCTACTCTTGAAAACGATATATACGTATTTTACTGAGTCCTTTCTCCTATATAAGGGGGACTCGCTCTACCTTGTAAGGGACTGATGTTGCTACACTTCGCCAATAAGCAATAATATCTCTCTCTCTCTCTCTCTCTTAAGTTATCAGTGTTCTTCGACCCCAAGGTCGCCCTAGCATTTTATTGTTCTTCATTTTTTGTTCATCATTTAGCTCAAGATTTATGGTATAAAGCCTTGTATGCACATACTTATCTGTTATCCCCTTCCTGATTACCCTCCATAAGGTTACCTTCGATAGGCTCGTGGTAGGCTCAATTCTAAGCCCGGGAACGTCCCCTACTGGTTCGGTTATCATTTTGTCTAGATCGATATTTACTATTTTACTCCATGCCCTAGCACTAATCACCCTTCCAAACTAGCTCGGGAATAGATAACGTATTTTTAGATCCCATTTACAAAAATTTAATTTTGTTACCATTTTCACGGTAAACAGTTTGGCGCCTACCGTGGGGATAAAAGTAATAGTGATTATTTTCTTGATAGTTTCGTTACTTAAATGCACGATATCTCTCACACTTTTTCTTGCCCAAGACCTTTCGATTTCAGGTTAATGGACAGCTCGATAAGGGAAATCAAGGATGATAACCCCATAAATCGTAAGGAAAATAATGTGGCCATTCTAATGGCTGGCATGACACCTCAGGACCCCAATAACAAATCTAGATCAGCCCAAGTGGATATGGATTCGTATGCTACACAGCGGGGTAACAAAGTCTTGCACTTCAAAAGCGGCACACAACACGCTAACCGATAGGGAACCCAAAAAATCCTAGCCCCGGTAGAATGGGAAGTTGATCTTCGTATTATTTTTTGAAATGTTGCAGGAATAATGTTTGGCTATCTCTCAGCTACAGAGACGCCCGTAGACACTTGGCGCTGTAGCACCCAAAATATCTACTTGCTTCAAGCCAGTATCCGAGGCATCGGGAAACGACGAACCAATGACCTATCTAGTAATGGTAAGGATGCTAGATGACTTTATTGAAAAGATCGACTCACGCTCGCGGAGACTCCTATAGCAACCGTCTCCCAGATATACGACCCCAGGACTCATTTTGCGGAAGTCAAAAAAAACAAAATTCCTTGGGGATGACAGGACCCCAAGTCCTCACAGGTACATCACCGCTCACGCATGCCCGTTTGAGAACGACGACCTCCAAAATGGTTAACTCAGGACCATCCCGATGAGGAGATTCGAAGAAATTCCCCCGGAAGAGACCATGACGCGGCATCATTGTTCGACATCTGATCTCGGGGACCCGCTCACCATACCAACACGATCCGTGGAAGCACACGCCAATGCTATCAAAATAATACCAAAATGGCTCAATGCACCGAAGGTCGAGAGAAGAAGAAGAAATAAAATATCATGGGAAGTCGCGCCCTGCTATCTGACAAGAAAAAGGAGACCACTCCCAGTCCCTAATAGTAGGGTGGCACGGGCCTTCGCCCACAACCCAAACAAAGCATACCCAACAGCTCCGGAGCAATTCGAGCGAAGCTTGGTTGAATATCCGATTGAGGCTTGGTCATATACTAGCAACCAACACCGGACCCAAGTCAGAGCCGCGGATAACCCTTACTAGATCGGCATATCCTGGAAAATCCCCAACAGAGAAGCCGGTACTGAATGAATGGATCCATCATCCACATGGCGCAAATGGAAGAAACGATCCGAGGTACAGCGCGTCTCGCAACAACAAGGCAGTAGGCCAAAAATGACACCTCCGAGGAACCCCCAATGGTACCAGATTCTAAAAGACACATCCGGCAAGGAAACCTCGCCCGATAGAGCTCGACTTCAACGTTGTAGTTCCAAGCGTAATGGTCACCATAAGTAAAGCCGGGAACTCTGAGCGGCCCAGACCTATTCGACAAAAATTCCTCCAAGGAAACCGTGCCACACCACAAGAGTCACAAAATGCTCGGAGTTATAGACCCAAGAGAGCAACAACTACGCCATCCAACAAAGGCAACCACAAAGCATCGACAAGCAAGCGAACCCGGATCTAGCTCAACGGATAAGGGGAGATCGAACAAAGCAGAGCCGGCAAATTTCGGCATATCATCATAACCGTTAAAGGATGGCAGCATCCTTTTTTATCAGGCGAGAGGGTGCCGCCATCCTTTCTGGCGACAAGCGATAGAAGGAGATTCCTTGCCTTACGCCTATGACCGGCGTTACCCTCAAATGAGGTCAAAGTGTAAGAGCATTCGCGTATTCATCCTAGCCTGGCCGGATGAGGAATGCGACTGTCGAGGGGCATACTCCCAGGAATACAAAATCCTTTTATCATTTCCCTTTTTCCTTTTCTAGTTGCTAATTTGTACGCAGGCAGGCAGCTAAGACATTCTGTAATTCTGGATCCCGCTCGAGGATCCGCGGCCGCCGTGGGGCCGCCGGGCATTCTTTCCTTGATCAGGTTTCTATCAGGAAGTGGGTTCCGCCAACAAGATTATTAGCAGGACTGCACGCCCCTAGGGAAGGGACCCAATAAGTCTACGATCTCTCTCTCTATTTTCCAATATGGGACCATACAAGCACATCGGATAATCAGGAGAGTGACACCATGTAGACCAGACTCACGGCAACAGAACAACATATATTTACAACTTATATTTTCGCCAATCAATAAAGAATATTTTCCAAGCATTCAACGCCTCGAAGAAAAATATTTTGGCTTATCCTCAGCAAAAACCTCTACATCAAATACGTCCCAAAACGGTCGGAGACTAAATCAATTCGGCACCCTCGCGACCCCAGGGTCAGGGTTCTGGGCTCATAATGCCCTTACAATTTGGCCCCAACACTAAAAAAGGTGGTATTCAAGCCTCGAATGATCTGATATATTCAGAGACTCACCATGAGCTATTCGACAATTTGCGCGACCCTAGGGTCTGAACTCCGGGCTCACCAAGCCTCCGGAAAATAGCTCCGAGCTCACGAGAAGCTGTCTTCAAGCAAACTCGATGACTCGGAGACTTTTGCCAATCACCACGCACTGGAAAATCTAAAATTGTAACATCCTCACGGGTAGCCTCAGCAAAACGAGATCTAATCTCCCTAAACGGTAAGACCTCAACAGGTATGGCAAACTGTATAACCTAAACAGGCATGGCAAACTATAAGACCTCAACATGCATGAAAAATCCTGCAGTTTAGGCTACACATCGTATTTTTAAGAATCTCTAAAGGGCATACCCTCGGTGTGGATGCCTAAAACTACTTCTTGGGATATAAAGTGGCCCCAGCCAAATGACACGACTACGGTCGAAACGGCTGCTACAGCCCAAACATGCTACTCGGGGATGCCTGACTGTTGCTAAAAAAATCCTCTGAATCTACTTCGAAAAGAATCGATTAAACACAGGCTTCCCTCAACAGACAAAAAATAAGTCCCGACCACGTCAGCTCTAAAATCACAAAAACGTCGATCTACTCGACCTATGGGCTATAAAATCACAAATTCAAGTCTGGCCTTTTCCTCAAAGAATCTCATCATCAGCACCATTCGCCAAAATGACGGATGAATATGCACCAGGGTAACTTGATACTTCAAGAAAAAGTCAAGCACCACTTTATCAAGAGGGCCAAATACAAAAGGGTACAAGTACACACTCAGGAACCTATCAATAGAGGCCGCGATGCCTTCACGTACGGAGAGCACCCACAGTTCCATCCCCTCGCTCCACTCATAGTATCGCCTCGCCATCTCCAAGTATTCCTCTCTCATCAAGGACGTCATCTCCAGAGCGAAGCCCTTCGGCTCTCTAACACCGGGAACGACATTCCCAGACCTGTGCCTTAACGAGTCTGAAGTGGTCGCCATGGCTGAAGCACAACCAACAAAACAAAGCAAAGAAGCACAGATGTTTTTCACACTTTAAAAGATAGGAATCCCTATGCCGAAACGGAAGAGCAATTGCCCAAAAGAAGAGAATTCTCACAAAGAGACCAGAGCCACCTGTCTTATATAGAAGAGGTAATGGTGAGTCGCCTACTCGATGTAAGCTCCAGGAAGCAAATGCCTTTAGTACAAATCAACGAGTCGATGCCTAACCTAGGAAGCATCCTCCAACAGACAACTAAGCTTGATAGATTGTGTGAGTTATCTCCATGCTCGAGACAAGCATGTCACATTTGATGCCCCAGGCCACCAAGAAATAGGGTCTCGGTGAGATCCAAAGCACCAATACCAGATGCAAGGCATGCGCCCGGGCTCATAATCCCCTCTTCAGAGGAGTAAAACCTGGAAGCTCCGATCTCTAAAGCTCCGTGAGGCCCCAAAAATGCACCCCAAACATAGGCAAACTCCACAAATGGAGCCAACCTTGCACCCCTTGAAAGAGTTATCTACTTCAAAATTAATAGGGCTCATAGAGGCACCCGAAGATGACCCTCATAGAAGGTAGGATTCCCGAAGGCCCTAGAATTCGACACATAATCTCCAAACGAACCAGCAGAGCCCAGTAAGTCAAACTTATCCGGTCTGCCCTCTATCGATCCGATGTGTGACAAAAAATATCGCGGAAGAGCCTCGCCAACCAGCTGGAGACCAGAGCAAGCTATAATGGCAGACTACTACAGCCCAAAAACAAAATAAGGCATTCATTAACCCCAAATGGCATAAGAGCAAACAAACGCCAAGAAGGGAGGAGAAGTCTATCTCATGCGGCCTAAAGAGATCATCTACATCCAGATCAATAAGGGATTCAGGGTACCCACAGATGTCCTACATCCACGACAATACCCCCGAAGGCCTTGGAACTCATCATAACTCAGGAGAGTGTTATGGCAGCTATCTATCGGGCCGACCCAGATATTGTCCCAAGAGACAACAATGTGACCAAAAGGAACCCATGTCGATCTATGAAAAATCAAGACAAACACTTGCGTCCAAGTCAAGTATTAGCAATCATCAACACAGAAAGGAACCTTCAAAGAGCCACGAAGGGCATGAAGGCATAACGGAAGTTGAACGATTTCGAAAATAAAGGTCAACAAAGTTCATTTCTCATTTATGAAGTATTCAAGTACAAAGCCCCCGAGTGGTCACAACATTCGATTACAAAGCCCCCGGAGGGTCATTATATACAAGGTAAAAAGGCCTACAAGCATCTACAAATAAAGCAGGTGAACGAAAGGATGTACATGTGATGAAACCTGGGTACCCGATCCACCCTCGAGGGTTCATCTCTAGTATCAGCATACCCGGGCGCCCCACCATCGAGCACATATCCTCGAGGGTGACTCCTTCGACCTCCACCTCCCAAAGGTTCCCAGCTCGATCCCCTACGAGATCTCCACTGGGAAAAATGCAGGGAAGGAAAAGAAAGGGATGCGGAGGAGGTGGAGAAAAGAGACATGGCCCGCCAAAGCCAAAGTTAAAGATTCGGCGGGCCCCCATCCCAACAGCCGGCGGTGCCACTTTATCATTTGGGAAAGAAGAGCTGTAAGAATGACGTGCAACACCAGGCTCAGGTGGGAGAGTGAGCAGCAGTGTGTAATCCGAACAACCATCTAAGCAAAGGTGAAACCGACTCTCCATCCTTTGCCATATCGAGCCGACGGTGGTAGCAGCTGCCAACATACGTGTTTACATTCGATGAAGGTAGACCCTGACAGAAGGCTTCAATGCGGATTGAAAGATCCCCTCCAAACAGCCTCGAGATAGAAAGCTCCCTTCACTATAATCAATGAAAAAAGAAGACGATGGGAAGGAAGAAAAAAAACGTATCAGCAGAGGTGTTGAGATGAAAATATGCAATACCACAAAATGCCCTCATTTATAGGGAGAAATAACACGGTGATCGATGCTCTAAAAATTGATCAACGGGTGTAATTACTATGTCCTTGAAAAAATGAACCAACGGTAGCACTTTTGCCTCGAGGAGCGGAACTGATAGGATGCCGAGCAGGGATCTATTAGACACGCCAACGGTTACGAAGGATTGAATCACGATCTGAATCGTCATTATAGCATCGCCAAAGGGATCTCAAGGAGTCGAGTGTCGGAATCATTTCCCATCACTTCGTCATGAGAAATGCGGAGACTATCTGTATGCGGTAAAAATTTGAAGAATTTATTTTCACTGTCAAGACAATTTTAGTAGCCTTCGTCGACACCTCGAGGATGAAAGGCCATGATCGAGTTATCGGCCTCAAGGCCCATCGAGGACTGAATCAAAGGAAGCAAGGATCGAGGCCAGGGTGAGAGAAGATGTCTTCGAAGAATAAGGCTATGCCTGATAGAGTCGGTCAATCTATAACCTATTGAGATGATGTGCGATAGGCCGTCCCATCTTTCTACTTTAGAAAATGATATATACGTATTTTACTAAGTCCCCTCTCCTATATAAGGGGGACTCACCCTACCTAGTAATGGATTGATGTTGCTCCACTTCTCCAATAAGCAATAATCTCTCTCTCTCTCTCTCTTTCTCCTAAGTTATCAGTGTTCTTCGACCCCGAGGTCACCCTAGAATTTTATTGTTCTTCATTTGTTCTTCATCATTTTGCTCAAGATTGACGGTATAAAGCCTTGAATACGCATACTTGTCTGTTATCCCCTTTCCGATTACCCTCGAAAAGGTTACCTTTGATAGCCTGTGGTAGGCTCGAGGTCTGGCCCCGAGGTACCTACTGGCTTATTCTAAGCCCGGGAACGTCCCCTACTAGTTCGGTTGTTGTTTTGGCTAGCTCGATCTTTATTGTTTTACTCCATGCTAGAACTAATCACCCTTCCAAACTAGCTCTGGAATAGATCACGTATTTTTAGAATCCTATTTATAAATTTAATTGTTATTACCATTTTCACGGTAAACAAAGTCACTTAGACATGCTTCCCTAATCTAACAACAAGCTTAAATTGCAAGTAGTAAGAACAGTTAGCGAAAACTGAATTTTCAATAACTAGCACAGGTAGGCGCTCGTCACCTTATGTACAAGGCATTTCAATTAACAATAATACCAAATCCTAAGGGGAAGGTCCCCCACACAAAGTTAGGCAAGCCACTTACCTCGAACCAGCTCAAAATCAACCTAAAACCACGCTCTTGCCACGAGTACTCGACTCCAAATTGCTCAAATCTATTCAATTCAATTGCATAATTTAAATAACACTGCAAGTAACTGATTCTATTAACAAATTCTAAGTTAATACAAAAAATTAGGTAAAATGACCAAAATGCCGCTCGGGCCACATCTCGAAATTTGTAAAATTTACTTTTGACAAAATCCTCATACTCTCACGAGTTTAGTCATACCAAAAGCATCAAAATCGGACCTCAAATGGTTCCTCAAATCATCACTCAAAGGTCTCTAATTAATCAAGCACTACCCCTCAATTTACAACTGATTTTACTTAAATCTTCATGCTTAGAATGATAAAAATTACCACAATAATGAGTTTAAGGATCAAAGACCTTATACCACTAATTCCTCTGACAATTTCCCTTGAAAATGCTCCCGAAAGCTTCTGCGGTCATATGACCGCACCTGCAGTCCTGCTTTTGTGGACCAAAAGTCGCATCTATGACAATTCACTATGGCCTAGCTTCTGCACCTGTGATTGCCATTATGCAGATGCGAATCTGCTTATGCGATGAAGCTCCTGCTTCTGCGGTTCCGGCTGACTCTCGCCCTTTCCGCTTCTACGATCCTGCTGCCGCTTCTGTGGCTACACACCTGCTGGGCCTAACTGCAGGTGCGATTATGACAGAGATCAGCACCTTCAGCTGTTTTAAACCATTTCAAATTCTTCCGACAACCGTCAGAAATCACCCCGAGGGCCCCGGGACCTCAGCCACAAGCATGAACAAGTCATATACCACTATCCAAACTTATAACAATCCTTAAAACACCTAAAACATCATCGAAACACCCATTTAACATCATATTCAAGCCTAAGAACTTCAAAAACTTAAAATTTACGCTTTCGATCAAAATGTATATCAAACCTCATCCGAATGACTTGAAATATTGCGCACACATCACATTCAACCCTACGGAGATACTCCAACTTCTGAAATTCCATTCCAACCCTCGGATCAAAATGTCACTATCGAACCGAAAACTTTAACAATTCGACTTTCGGCATTTCAAGCCTAAATTAGCTACGGAACTCCAAAACAAAATCGGAACACGCTCCTAAACCTGAAATCACCCAACCTAGCTAATGGAACCATCGAAATTATATTCCGAGGTTGTTGTTACAACTATAGTCCAAATTCTAAAGCATAAGATCTACTTTAGGGACTAAGTGTCCCAATACACTGCGAAATTCAAAACCGAACATCTCAGCATATCAAATCACCAGAAACAAACATGAGGAATAAAGTTAGTAGGGGATCGAGGCATTAATTTTTAAGATGAATGGACGGGTCGTCACATCCTCCTACACTTAAACATTCTTTTGTCCTTGAACGAGCATAGAGACATATATGGATTAGTGGAAAGATGAGGGTAATAACTGCGCATATCCTGCTCGGTCTCCCAGATCGCCTCCTCGACCGGATGACCCCGCCACTGAACCTTCACTTATGCAATGTTCTTTGACCTCAGCTTTCTAACCTGTCTGTCCAATATTGCCACTGGCTCCTCAACATAGGATAGATCCTTCTCAAACTAAACTGAACTGAAATCCAACACGTGCGACAGATCGCTGTGATACCTCTGGAGCATTGAAACATGAAATACCAGATGAACTCCTGCCAAGCTAGGAGGTAGGGCAAGCTCATAAGCAACCTCCCCAACACGCCTCAATATCTCAAAAGGACCAAAAAACAACGAACTCAACTTCCCTTTCTTCCTGAATCACATAATGCCCTTCATAGGCAATACCCGAAGCAGGACCTACTCTCCAACCATATAGGAAACATAATGAACCTTCCGGTCCGCGTAGCTTTTCTGTTCAGACTGGGTTGTACGGAGTCTATCTTGAATCACCTTAATCTTCTCCAAATCATCCTGAAACAAGTCTGTGCCCAATAAGCTTGCCTCACACGGCTCAAACCAACCAACCGAGGATCTCCAATGCCTGCCATATAAAGCCTCATATGGTGCCATCTGAATGCTGGACTAATAAATGTTGTTGTATGCAAACTCTGCCAATGGCAAGAACTGATCCCAAGGCCATCCAAATACAATCACGTACTCACGGAGTATATCCATAGGAATCTGAATAGTGCGCTCGGACTGTCCATCCGTCTGAGGGAGAAATGTTGTTGTAAGCCCCGTGAAAATATGTACTCAAAAATCTAGTAGCTCGTAGTGTCAAGTCCCGAATATGTGTTAAGAACCATTTGTACTGATTCAACATTTTAAAATTAGAGTAAAAGCTTTTTCCAGAAAAGGGCCAAAATGCGATGGCAGATCAAGTATGCGGACTGCATTTCTGCCGCAGATAGAGCCAGGGGTTTGGTTAAAATCAACGTCAAAATGTGGTCCATTATGCGACCGCATAACTGATACGCGGACAGCATTTTTGCACCGCAGAGTGAGTCAATGCTTCAGTCAATTTGAGGGTAAAAATGCGGTCCATTATACGACCGCAAATCATATATGTGGACCGCATTTCTGCCGCATATCGAAGAAGTGGAAAAAGGTTTATGGAACACATTTTGTGGTCCATTATGTGGACCACATTTTGTATCTGCGATTGCAGAGTGCGATCGCAGACCCGACTCAGACTCTAAATTTTCTAAATTTTAAGCCCGGCCCCCTTTTCAATAAAACGCCATAACCCCTCTTTTTAATAACTTTACTGGGAAAAAAAAGAGAGAGGGAAGAGAGGGTTCTTGATGGAGAAACTTCATCTTCCTCAATTTGATTTTCCAAAGTCACCTAGCCCCGGAAATGTTTGAGTATTATCTTCAAATCCATTCTTGCAGGTAAAATCCCCAACCCTTTTTCATTTATTTTTAGATTTTAATAAAAAAAGGAGATTCTTATGCATTGATTCTTGGTAATAGGGGTCCAAACACTCATGCATGTCTATTAAAAACAAAAAATCTAGTATGAGTAATTGGGTGGGAGTAAAGAATTGTATAAAGGAGGGTTGATAACCTAAACGTGTTCGGGTAGAGATTGTGAACTTTGATTCTAAGATATATGTATTAATTTGTGCACTAGATTGACGTTGCCAGGATTTTTGGTGAACTTGGAAGTAGAAATTAAAAGGGAATTCAGCTCCAGGTATGTATGGCTAACTTTGACCTTTGTAAAATAGCCTCGTTTGGTGTTTGAGTGCTTGCTAAGTGACTCCCACTTGAATTGTCTATGCAATTCTTATGATTGGTATGGTTGAGTGTTTGTGGTTATGTCTTTTGATATAATGGTGTAAGTAATTGGCAATAAACCAAGTGTGTGATTGTAAATGGGCCATGTGGTAAGCATTGTGAAACAAATGATGGAAGGAAATAACAATTGATGCAATCAGAACAGATAAGGTAGTAACATATATAGTTTGTCGTGGAAAATTCCTGTTGTAACATAATATGCATATTAGTTTCGGAATACGATGGAAATGGTATAGATGGCTATGGAAGTTGTTGTAAATTGTTGTTGTTGCCCTTTGGAATTGTTGTTGTTGTTCCTTGAGAATTGTTGTTGTTCTTTGTGAATTGTTGTTGTTGTTGTTGTGTTGTTAATGGAATTTGATTATCCGGTTGGATCGGGTTGCGCGCCGCAACACAAAATGATAACTCATGGGTTAGGGTGATAAGGGTGGCCGAGGTAATAAGGGTGGAAAGTGATCAAAATCACTATTGAAATGAAAGTATGAGAAAGTTGTGAAATCCTTGATGTGAAAAATGTTGAAGGTGATATGGAGAGATTTTAAACTTGTCTAGCTTGATTGTTTTGTTTCATGTGCATTTGATTGTTGATTCCATTATTACTTGCTACTCATGTATGGTTTGAGTTTGCTTAGGGCAAAGTTTGTTTATACATGCCAGTACAATTCAAATGTACTGACGACCCTTTTGTCGGGGGTGCTACATTCGTGTTATCATTGTAGGTGGATCTATATCGGGTACCCTAGTTCACCGGCAGTAGCACTCCTTCATCTTCCATCAGCCGTATTGGTGAGCCCCTTTCCTCTCGAAGTCCAGCGTGGCTCATGTCGCTTCTACTCTTGAGTCTTATTTTGGTTTTGTGTAGGGTATAGCTGTAGCCTTATTACCGACAAGTATTGTATTCTCCTGTTGTATCTTTAGAGGCTCCGTAGACAGTAAATGTGGTTTGTGAACCTATGTAATTGTATGTCAGGCGATATAGCTGTAAACTTCGTTAAGTAACCAAATATGTTGTGTATGGTTTGAAAAGGTGATATCAATTATAAAATAGTTAGTTCTTTGATTAATGAGTAATGAAAATATGGGGTATCGCGTGGGTTAGGAAAGGCACCCAGGTCCGCTTGATTGGGGGCTACCCGGTCAGGCGCCGATCATGTCACTCAATTTGGGGCGTGACAAACTTGGTAGCAGAGCCAAGTTTTTAAAAGAGTCCTAGGACGTCTCGGAGCCTTGCTTAGTAGAGCCCTTCTTATCGGTGTGTTGTCCACCACATATATAAGTAGGGGGCTACATGGGAATTTAGGAAACTATCCTCTTCTTTGTTATTCCATATCGTGCGGTGAGGTGGAAAGTGGAAGTATTTACGTCTAACTTGTGCTTTCTTCCGAAATTTTCAGAAATGGCACCTAAGAAGAAAGCTTGACTCGCTTGGGACCGAAGCCACCCCAAGTGTGGCCGTGAATCATGTACCTGATATAGTGGGTGAGATTGACTTCCTGGCCTTGAATCTACACAGACCATTTATTCCAGATCCAAGCATTCCTGTTCCAGCTGCGGCAGAGGATGCCACCATCCCTCCCGCCGATATTCCTGATTCTAATACAGTTCCAGCTTCCTATCCCTGGGTTTCTGATGGGGACCTTAGAGGAGACATCCACATGTTGACCCAGTTAGTGGCCTCCCATGCCTAGAGATCTCATGATGCCCCTGTGTCCTCCAGTGGACAGGGAGATTCCGCCAGTTCCAGAGTCAACCAGTTTTTGCAGTTAACCCCTTCAGAGTTCTCAAGCACAGACCTAGAGGCTGACCCGGAGGATTTTCTTGATGAATTTTATAAGACCCTTCGAGTGATGAAGGCTACAGAAATGGAGGGGGTTGAGTCGGCTTCATATAGGTTGAAGGGAGTAGCGCGTTCGTGGTTTGAGATGTGGGAGGACTCCCGTGGGGAGGGAAGGTCTCCAGCTAGATGGGATGAGTTTGTAGATGCCTTTATGGACCACTTCTTGCTTTCCGAGACAATGGAAGCCCATGCCACTGAGTTCGAGGTTCTCAAGCAGGGTAATATGAGTATTTGGGAGTACCACATGGAGTTTGTGAGGTTGTCCATGTATGCTCCTCAATTAGTGTTGACCATGGATGCTCGAGTTCGGCGTTTCGTTCAGGGTCTTAGTCCTTTGGTGGTGAATGAGGCTGCTACAGTGGCCTTACACTCAGATATGAACTATGGGAATATTGTGGGATTTGCTTAGGCCGTAAAGGCTAGGAAGTTGAAGATACGGACGGAAAGAGAGAGTAGCAGCAAGGCCCGATCAGTGGGTCACTCAGGGAGATCAGCTCAAGGGAGAGGGTCATTCGGGCCATCCCAGTCATACGCTTAGTCCTCAGCGAGCGCACCACCATCTGTGCACAGTTATCAGTAGAGCAGCCACATGAGACTAGGGTCAGACAGTAGGAGGCCCTATCAGTCCGGTCATTCGGGAGGGAGATCAAAGCAGCAGGGGAGGGATCCATGCCCCATGTGTGGGAGATTCCATACAGAGACTTGTTATTTAGATATCCCGGTATGCTATAGATGCGGGGTGAGAGGTCATATCTAGTTGGACTATGGTGCGCCCTGTCAGGACATGGATAAGGGATTTGCTCAGTCATCCAGTTCTTCAGTTGCCACATCATCCATGCATCCTCCAACTCTAGAAGGGCATGGTGCAGTTAGGGGAGAAGCTCGTGGTAGAGGTGGACCCAGCCAGTTTTATTCTTTGAGTGGTTGCCAGAGTGCAGAGGCTTTTCCAGATGTCGTTACAAGTATCTTGTCTGTTCATGCCATTGATTGTTATACTCTTATTGAACCGGGGTCCTCTTTTTCTTATGTCACCCCATTCATTGCTTCAAGTTTTGGTATAGAACCCGAATAGCTTCATGACTCGTTCTCTGTATCAACTCCGGTTGGTGATTATATTATAGCCTTGCAAGTTTATAGGAATTGTGTTGTCACGGTGTGTGGTCATGTTACCATAGCCGATCTTATTGAGCTTGGAATAGTGGATTTTGATGTAATTATGGGGATGGAATGGCTTTATTCGTTCTTTGCCAAACTTGACTGTCGAATGAGAGTCATGAGACTCGAGTTCCCTAACGAGCTGGTTATTAAGTGGAAAGGAAATGGTATGGTGCCAAAGGGTAGGTTTATTTCTTACCTTAAGGCTTCGAAGATGATTAAAAAGGGGTGTATCTATCATTTGGTCCGGGTGGCGAACACCATTTCAGAAGTTCTTGTCCCCGAGTCCGTGCCAGTTGTGAATGAGTTTCTTGAAGTGTTTCCGGATGAGCTTCCAGGGATTCCGCCAGATAGGGAGATTGATTTCAGGATTGGTGTATTTCTAGATACTCAACCAATATCTATTCCACCATATAGAATGGCGCCAGCAGAGTTAAGAGAGTTAAAGGAGCAGCTGGAGGATTTATTAGAGAATGGGTTCATACGACCGAGTGTGTCGCCGTGGGGTGCTTCGGTTCTTTTTGTCAGAAAGAAGGATGGGTTGCTTCGGATGTGCATTGATTATCGGTAGCTTAACAAAGTCACCAGAAAAAATAAATATCCTATGCCTCGGATAGATGATTTGTTCGACCAATTGCAAGGTACAAAGTTCTTCTCCAAAATTGATCTGCGGTCCGGGTATCACCAATTGAAGATCAGAGGGAAGGATATTCCTAAGACCGCTTTCAGAACTTGCTATGGTCACTTTGAATTCATGGTCATGTCTTTTGGGCTAACCAATGCCCCGACAGCGTTCATGGATCTTATGAATCGGGTCTTCAAGCCATTTTTACACTCCTTTGTAACTATTTTCATTGATGACATCCTCGTTTATTCGCAGAGCAGGGAGGATCATGTCGATCACCTTAGAGCAGTTTTACAAACTCTTTATCAGCACCAGTTGTAGCTAAATTTTCAAAATGTGAATTTTGGTTGGAGTCTGTCACTTTTCTTGGTCATGTTGTTTCAAGTAAGGGGATTCAGGTGGATCCCCAGAAGATTGCAGCAGTGAAAGATTGGCCTATACCCACAATCCCGATGGAGGTTCGTAGCTTCTTAGGTTTAGCAGGTTACTATCGGAGGTTTGTGGAGGGGTTCTCTACCCTCGCCTCACTATTGACTAAATTGTCGCAGAAAGCAGTTAAGTTCCAATGGTCCAACGCTTGTGAGAAATATTTTCAGGAATTGAAGTCAAGTTTGAGTCCGGCACCGATATTTGCTTTCCCAGAAGGCACGAAAAGATTTGTGGTTTATTGTGATGCCTCCAGGGTCGATTTGGGGTGTGTATTGATGCAGGATGGGAAGGTTATAGCGTATGCCTCAAGGTATCTTAAGAATCACGAGAAGAATTATCCGATGCATGATTTGGAACTTGCGACAGTTGTGTTTTCTTTGAAAATATGGCGGCATTATCTTTATGGGGTCCATGTAGATGTGTTCTCAGACAACAAGAGTCTCCAATATTTGTTCAAGCAGAAAGAGTTAAATTTGAGACGACGGTGGTGGTTAGAATTGCTTAAAGATTATGATATGAACATCTTGTGCAATCCAGGAAAGGCGAATGTGGTGGTCAATGCCCTCAGTCAAAAATCCATGGGTAGTTTGGCTCACTTGGGAGCGGATCAGAGGCTCCTAGCTCGGGAGGTTCATCAGTTGGCCAATCTTGGGGTCTGTGTTTCGACCCCAAATGAGGAGGAAATTATGGTGCATAACATAGCAGAATCGTCGCTTGTGGCGGAAGTCAAAGAAAAACAGTTCATTGATCCAGCATTGGCACTGACGAAGGAGGCAGATCTGAACAACAAAACTTCGGCATTTTCACTTGGCGGCCATGATGATGTGTTGCGATGTCAAGGTAGGCTATATGTTCCAGATATGGATAACCTTCGGGAAAGGGTAATGGCGGAGGCTCATCATTCCAGGTATTCAGTGTACCCAGGTTCTATGAAAATGTATCATGCTCTCAGAGAGATTTATTGGTGAAACGGTATGAAGAGGGGTGTGGCACACTTTGTATCTAAATGACAGAATTGTCAGCAAGTGAAGGCTGAGCATCAGCAGCCTGGTGGGTTAACTCAGCTTATGGAAATACCAATGTGGAAATAGGAAATGATCAACATGGATTTTGTGGTAGGGTTACCTCGCACTCAGCGAAAATTCGACTCAATTTGGGTAATAGTGGATCGACTCACCAAATCAGCTCACTTCTTGCCAGTCAAGTCCACCGATACTGCAGAATAATATGCTAAGTTGTATATCAAGGAGATAGTAAGGCTTTATAGAACACCACTTTCTATTATCTCGGATCGAGGGACCCAGTTCACGGCTAATTTTGGAAGAAATTTCAGCAAGGTTTGGGTACTCAGGTGAATCTCAGTACAGCTTTCCATCCGCAGACTGACGGTCATGTCGAGCAGACTATTCAGATGCTTGACGATATGTTGCGGGCTTGTGTCTTGGACTTTGAGGGTAATTGGGATAATCACTTTCCACTTATAGAATTTGCTTATAATAACAGCTTTCATTCTAGCAATCAGATGGCCCCATTTGATGCATTGTACGGAAGAAGGTGTAGGTCTCCGATTGGGTGGTTTGAAGTGGGTGAAGCAGAATTGATAGGATCGGATCTTGTGCACCAGGCTATGGAGAAAGATAAAGTCATTCAGGAAAGGATGAAAACTGCTCAGAGTCGCCAGAAATCCTTTACATACATTCATCGAAGAGAATTGGAATTTCAAGTTGATGATTGAGTATTCTTGAGGGTATCTCCTATGAAGGTAGTCATGCGATTTGGGAAGAAAGGGAAGTTGAGTCCTATGTATGTTGGGCTGTATCAGATCATTCAAAGGATCGGGCAAGTTGCTTATAGGCTGGAGTTGCCCCCTTAAATGTCCTTAGTGCACCCAGTGTTCCATATGTCTATGTTAAAGAAAGTGGTTGGAGATCCGTCCACCATTGTGCCAGTTGAAGACATCAATGTTACTGAAGAGTTATCGTATGAGGAAATTCCGGTTGCTATTCTTGATAGGCAAGTCCGTGAATTGCGAAATAAGGAAATTGCTTCAGTTAAAGTGTTGTGGCGAAATCAACAAGTCGAGGAAGCCACGTGGGAAGTGTAAGATGAGATGGAATAAAAATATCCCCATTTGTTTGAACAAGTCAAGTAGTGATCATACGAACTCTTGTCCCTAAGCGAACTGGCATTGTGCCCCATTTGGTGCAAAGACACCCCATTTCTCCCCTAAATGCTTTACTATTGTAATTCTTCAAGTTGTGCCAAAATTGTATGTATTGTGATTATTTGAGCCATATGCAAAGTCTTTTTGGTAATGATTAATTGAAATGCATGTAGTATGATGAAACGGTTAAATTATATGGGACTCATTGAAGTGACTAATTTATGTGGAAAATGTAGCAAGTGATTGTGTACGTGCAATTGTTGGGGTAATGAATTGTATACCATTTGTAGACATAATAGGAATTGTGTAATGGTGCTTGGAAATATATTTCGGGGGCTCTTTGATAGGTGGATATGTCCATATTACAGACGAAACTCTGGCAAAAATTTTCTACAATATGGGAGTTAGTGAAAATTTTGAGAGTCTTAAAATCATGTCTTTCAAAACCAACTGGTTTTCAAAATCCTCATTCGAGGACGAAAGATTTTAAGTGGGGGAGGATGTAATGCCCCGTGAAAACTTGTACTCGAAAAGCTAGTAGCCTATAGTGTCAAGTCCCGAATATGTGTGAAGAACCCTTTGTACTGATTCATCATTTGAAAATCAGAGTAAAAACTTTTTCCAGAAAAGGGTCGAAATGCGGTCCAGAATGTGGTCGCAGATCAAGTATGCGGACCACATTTTTGCCACGTATAGAGTTAGGGGTTTGGTTAAAATTAAGGTCAAAATGCGGTCCATTTGCGACCACATAACTGATATGCGGACCGCATATTGCACCGCAGAGTGAGTTAATGGTTCAGTCAATTTGTGGTCAAAAATGCGGTCCACTATGTGACCGCAAATCATGTATACGGACCTCATTTCTGCCGCATACCAAACCAGTGGAAAAAGGTTTTTGGAACATATTTTGTGATCCATTATGTGGACCGCATTTCGTATCTGCGATCGCAGAGTGCGACCGCAGACCCGACTCGGACTCCAAATTTTCTAAATTTTAAGCCGAACCCCCTTTTCAATAAAACACCCTAACCCCTCTTTTTAATCACTTTACTGAACAAAATAAGAGAGAGGGAAGAGAGGGTTCTTGAGGGAGAAAGTTCTTCTTCCTCAATTTGATTTTCCAAAGTCACCCAGGCCCAGAAATTTTTGAGTATTATCCTCATCTCCATTCTTGCAGGTAAAATCCCCAACCCTTTTTCATTGATTTTTAGATTTTAATAAAAAGGGAGATTCTTATGCATTGAATCTTGGTAATATGGGACATGTCTATTAAAAACCAAAAATCTAGTAAGAGTAATTGGGTAGGAGTAAAGAATTGTGTAAAGGAGGGTTGATAACCTAAATGTGTTTGGGTAGTGATTGTGAACTTTGATTCTAAGAAATATGTATTAATTTGTGCACTAGATTGACGTTGCCAGGATTTTTGGTGAAGTTGGAAGTAGAAATTAAAAGGGAATTTGGCTCCAGGTATGTATGGCTAACTTTGACCTTTGTAAAATTGCCTCGTTTGGTGTTTGAGTGCTAGGTAAGTGATTCCTACGTGAATTGTCTGTGAAATTCTTGTTATCGGTATGGTTGAGTGTTTGTGGTTATGTCTTTCGATATAATGGTGTATGTAATTGGCAATAAACCAAGTGTGTGATTGTAAATGGGCCATGTGATAAGCATTGTGAAACAAATGATGGAAGGATACAGCAATTGATGCAATCGGAACAGCTGAGGTAGTAACATATATGGTTTGTCGTGGAAAATTCCTATTGTAACATAATATGCATATGAGTTGTGGAATACGATGGAAATGGTATATATGGCTATGGAAGTTGTTGTAAATTCTTGTTGTTGCCCTTTGGAATTGTTGTTGTTGTTCCTTGAGAATCGTTGTTGTTCTTTGTGAATTGTTGTTGTTGTTGTTTTGTTAATGGAATGTGATTGTTCGGTGGGATCGGGTTGCGTGCCGCAACACAAAATGATAACTCGTGGATTGGGGTGATAAGGGTGGCCGAGTTAATACGGGTGGAAAGTGATCAAAATCACTATTGAAATGAAATATGAGAAAGTTGTGAAATCCTTGATGTAAAAAATGTTGAAGGGCTGTATGGAGAGATTGTAAACTTGTCTGTCTTGATTGTTTTCTTTCATGTGCATTTGATTCTTGATTCCATTATTACTTGCTACTCGTGTATGGTTTGAGTTTTCTTAGGGAAAAGTTTGTTTATACATACTAGTAAAATTCAAATGCACTGACCTCCCTTTTTTCCGGGGGCGCTACATTCGTGTTTTGATTGTAGGTGGATCTATATCGAGTACCCCAGTTCATCGGCAGTAGCAATCTTTCATCTTCCATCAGCCGTATTGGTGATCCCATTTCCTCTCGGGGTCCTGCGTCGCTCATGTCGCTTCTACTCTGGAGTCTTATTTTGGTTTTGTGTAAGGTATAGCTGGAGCCTTGTTACAGGCAAGTACTGTATTATCCTGTTGTATCTTTAGAGGCTCCGGAGACAGTAAATGTGGGTTGTGAACTTATGTAATTCTAAGTCGGGCAATGTAGTTGTAAACTTCGTTAAGTAACCAAATATGCTGTATATGTTAATTATAAAATAGTTAGTTCCTTGATTAATGAGTAATGAAAATACAGGGTATCACTTGGGTTAGGAAAGGCACCCAGGTCCGCTTGACTGGGGCTACCCGGTCGGGCATCGATCATATTCGTTGGTTTGGGGATGACAGTTGTACTCAACTCTACCCGAGTACCCAACTCATGCTGAACAACCCTCCAGAATCGTGATGTGAACTGAGTACCCCTATCTGAAATGATGGAAACTGGGATACCATGCATATGAACAATCTCCTAGATATAAATCTCTACCAACCTCTCTGAAGAATAAGTAGGACACACAGGAATAAAGTACACGAACTTGGTCAGCCGATCCACAATTACCCAAATAGCATCGAACTTTCTCAAAGTCCGTAAGAGCCCAACTACAAAGTCCATGGTGATCCGTTTCCACTTCCACTCCATAATATTTAGCTGCTAAAGCAACCAACCGAGTCTCTGGTATTCATACATCACCTGCTGCCAGTTGAGGCACCGAGCTACAAATCTAACTATATCTTTCTTCATCTGCCTCCACTAATAGTGCTGTCTCAGATCCTAATACGTCTTCGCGGCACACGGATGAATGGAATACCGCAAACTATGGGCCTCTTCTAGAATCAACTCCCGAAGCCCATCAACATTGGGTACACAAATATGACCCCGCATCTTCGATACTCTATCATCACCAATAGTCACATCTCTGGCATCACCATGCTAAACCTTGTCCTTGAGGATAAGAAAATAAGGATCATCATACTGAAGCTCCCTAATACGATCAAATAAGGAAGACCGAGAAACCACGCAAGCTAGACCCCGACTAGACTCTAAAAGATCCAATCTCACAAAATGGCTGGCTAAGGCTTAAATATCCATTGCCATGGGCCTCTCCGCTGCTGGTAAATAAGCCTAACTCTCCAAAATCTCTGCTCGGTAACTCAAAGCATCGGCCACCACATTGGCCTTGCCTGGGTGATACAAAATAGTGATATCATAGTCCTTCAGTAGCTCTAGTCATCTCCTCTGGCGCAAATTAAGATCCTTCTACTTGAACGGATGTTGCAAACTCTAGTGATTAGTATAAATCTCACAAGGCACACCGTACAAATAATGACGCCAGATCTTCAAGGCGTGAAAAATAGCAGCTAACTCAAGATCGTGGATAGGAGAATTCTTCTCATGTACATTCTACTGCTTTGATGGGTAGGAAATCACTCTATTGTCCTTCATCAATACCGCCCTAAGGACAATCCTCGAGGAATCACAATAGACAGTATAAGACCTTGAACCTGTAGGCAATATCAAAACTTGGGTCGTCAAAAGCTGTCTTGAGCTTCTAAAAGCTCACCTCACACTCTTTCGCCCACTGGAATGGAGCACCCTTCTGGGTCAGCCTGGTCATGGGGGCTGCAATAGATGAAAACCCCTCTACAAAACTACCGTAGTAACCCGCCAAGCCAAGGAAACTGCGGATCTCTGTAGATGAGGATGATGTAGGCCAACTCTGCACTGCTTCCACATTCTTCAGATCCATCTTTATCCCCTCACTAGAAACCACATGACCCAAGAATGCCACGGAATCCAACCAAAACTTACAGTTCGAGAAATTAGCATGTAACTTCTTCTCTCTCAAAGTCTGAAGCACTGTCCTCAAATGCTGCTCATGATCTTCCCGACTTCAGGAATATACCAGAATATCATCAATAAAGACTGTCACATCTCCTTTATTACATACTCTAGAGGGAGTATATAAGGGAGTTTTTCCAATTTAAGTGATATTATTCAAAATGGGATTATTTTTTATTAGATTCACCACTTGGAATAGTTTAATTTGTGTCCCAATTCATCGGTTTATTTTAAATCCCAAATCGAGGAAGTTTCGAGTTTATTGAAAAGTCTTCGAACCAGAAATTCTAAGTAAGAAATTCTGTTAACCCGGGAGAATATGTTAGGTATTCCCGAGTTCCATGATTCTAGAACGGTCACTTAGCAATATATACTTGGCTTAAATTGCTTAAATACTCATTTTTAGGACCTACTCAAACTAAGAAGTGCATCTCCTATGAATGAACTATCAATTTAGGAACTGCGTCTCCTATGAATGAAATTTCAATTTAGGAAGTGCGTCTCCTATGGGTAAAAATCAACTTATGAAGTGCGTCTCGTAAGGGTGAAACTTTAATGACTCAAACTAGGAAGTGCAACTCCTATGAATGAACTATCAATTTAGGAAGTTCGTCTCCTACAGGTGAAACTTTAATGACTCAAACTAGGAAGTGTGTCTCTTATGAATGAACTATCAATTTAGGAAGTGCGTCTCCTACAGGTGAAACTTTAATGACATAAACTAGGAAGTGTGTCTCCTATGAATGAATTATGAATTTAGGAAGTGCGTCTCCTACAGGTGAAACTTTAATGACTCAATCTAGGATGTGTATCTCTTATGGATGAACTCTTAATTTAGGAAGTGTGTCTCTTACAGGTGTATCCTGAAAGACTCAGACTAAGAAGTGCGTCTCCTTGGGGTGAAACTTTAATGACTCAAACTAGGAACTGCGTATCCTAGGGGTAATGTGTGATCATCTCAATAGCATTTTTGTAAGCAGAAATGGGGTATTACAGCTGAAAAATTCAAGCTTCCAAGCTTTGATATGAACATAGCCTTCCTCCTTATTTCAAACAAAGAAAACTTGTGAGTTTAAACATGGTGGTTGGTTTGTGGCCTTGACTTTGCGGCGATTGCTCCTTCACTTGTCATGATAACTTTGATTTCACCTTGAAAGACACTGCTTGCTTATTGACTTACCAATTTATCTACCATCCTTATCACAGAAAATACCTCTTCTCCCTTCAGACCCAATACCCTCTATATGTTGCATTGCTCATGAATTGACATTTACCAAACCTTTATGTTTAACATGAATCCCAAAGCATGTTGATTTTTACTAGCTCAGTGCGCTTGTAGTTCTTTATGATGATTATATATGCTAACCATATCCTGTTTTGTGCAATTGAAAAGCTGGGGGCAAATTTTCAAGTCATTTCTTACTTGTTCTGACCAAACAGACTTAGGAAGAGCAAGTAAACTAGACAAATGGAACAATGGACAGAGATGATTCCTAACCAGAAAACATTAAAGTAAAAACCTATCAGACGTGGATACCAACTCTAATAACCATGACATGCACCTGCGGCCTATTTTGTTGAGCAAATCTGATGTTCAGCTTTTGTCGTACCTTTTGCCGTGAAACTGGGCTTCAATGCTCTGCTCATCCAATCTAATTCACAATTCTTATTTGACTTGTAGTGTCTGAAGGGTTTTTACCATCAAGCCTCTCTCAATTTGGTCTTTCTCTCTACTCCCATCGCCTTACGGTGCCCGTGAGGATTTCCACCAATAAGACTCTCTAATTTTTTTTCATTTTCCTCGTTTGGACCGGAGTGTTGCCCCTGATATGAATCACTTTTGCTTGCTGGACTCGGCATCTTTTAAAGACTGATCAGAAGGTCTTTCTTTGGACCGTAGTCGGCTTTTGGATAGTGTTAGAAAGAAAGGATAAAGGCTCAAAAACATATTAAAAGGGCTCAAAATTAAAACTTTTGGAATCAGATCTCTTATAACAACCACAACTTCTGCCCCAATATCTTTTCTTGGGGATCTTTTGATTTTTTATTTTCCTATGACCGGGCCGTGAGGCTGCCTACGTATCCTTAAGGAATCAGGTCAAACGTAGTTCAAAGAGGAATTACTTTGTTTGTTGTGAATTTCTTTTCTTTTTCTATCTTTCTCTTTTTGTTGTTTTTTTTTCTCTTTTTCTTTCCATTTTTTATTACTTATCTTTCACGCTTGCATTTCTGATCTTTGCTGCTGATTCGTAAAGAGGGATATGAAAGAAAATAAATAAGGCTCAAAGGGGTAACGAAGGATAAAGTGTTTAGATAGCAGAACAAAATGCCTTCATCATTCAAATCTTCAAAACATGCCAAGCACAAACAACAAAATTAAACAAACCATTTGTAACATCTTCTGATTGTGATAGACTTGATAACCATATCTACACATTTGGTTTTTGTCAATTTTAAGTACCGTTGGACAACACTCTTCGTTACCACGAACGACACCTGCCAATATGGGGCAAACCTACTGATGCAGCATGTTGTATTTCCATAGTATTGGTTTATGTTCTATTTGCCTCAGTTTCTCATGGTTCGGGCTTCAAATGATCTCAAAGTATACAAATCTGTTCTATTTCCCTCTAGTGCCCCTGTCGTCTTCAAAATTGTTTCAATGCTTCAAGACTAAACTGACTTTTAATACCAGGCTGAGAATTACGTGTGCATGTCATGTAACTAGAGTTGACAGGAAAAGGACTGTAAGAGGAAAAGTTAACTAAAAAAAATGACCAAAAATAATAGAAAACAGAAAATTGCATTAGACAGATAGTGAAAGGATTTGAACAACAAAATAAGCAAAATAAACTAGGGTTACAACCATGGAATAAACCTAGACAACATTAAACGAGCTACTACGACTAAAACAAAATAAGAGGATTAAATGGTTTGAGTTACAAGACAATATCCGGATTACAACCCTGAAAATAACCCAGACAATAAAAATGACAACAAAATAAACCATCAAAACTCCTTTCCGGCTGACCAAGAAATGGAGCGTCTTTCCAATTACCAAGCTCTGCATCTTAGCCACTGAGTTCAACATCAACATTGCTAGAACCTTCACAAGTATTCATCTCATTATCCTTAGCAACTTGATTTTGGGTCCCTTTAGCCGGCTCGTTCTTATGATCAACTTCCGGAATAAAGAGTGATAGCGCTCAAAGCTTTGCGGCTGGTGGCCCTCCGAGAATCTCAGAACAGTTCTTATATTCCTTTTCCACATAAATCATATCCTCCATATACGTCTTATTGTGAATAGGCAATGGGCTTTGGCTAGTATATGTTACATTTGGATTTTGCATGGTAATGTCACCTGCATCAGTAAGCTTCTTGGCTGCTCCCTTCAGATGCCAACACTCTTCTATGTCATGCCCCAGGGCATCTGAGCAATATGCGCACCTTTGAGAAAAATCAAGCTTCTTTGGAAGATGGTTTGGCATTTTTATCTGAATCGGCTTTAACATGTCCAATTTCCTTAGCCTCTGGAACATATTGTCATGTGACTCTCCCAATGGAGTGAGCATTTTCTTTCTCTGTAAACTATCATTCATAAATTCTTGATTGGGCCTAAAACCAAATTCACGAGGGTTTTGATAGGCTTGTATGGGCGGGTAAGACATTTGTGGACGTGGTGCGGGCCATTGCGGGCTTTGGAGATGTGGAGCATATAGTGGTGCATTGTGGATAGGATATCGGGGAAGTGATGTAAGATTTTGGGGGTTATGTGGAGAGAAATAGCAGTCAGGAGGATTAAAAAGAGATCCACGGGGTCGATATGGAGACTGAGAGCATTTAGCAAGAATGACCACTGGACCTTGTCGTCGGCGGGGCTCAATAACATCTTTTTTGTCCATGGGAGGAATATCCTGAGCAACTTGTTCGTTCCATCTGAGCCAAAATTTCCTAAAACTTTCTTTAGGTTTCTTTTCCATCTGAGATATGGAGGAGTGGTCTGGGACAATGTGTGTATTGTTCTAAAAGTGTCGCACAAAATCTTGAGCCATGACATCCCATGTATGCCACTTACCGACATCTTGACGATTATACCAATCCAAAGCTACCCCAGTCAAGCTCTTATTAAAATACGCCATCAACAAATCATCTTTCTTGACAATACTGCAATAATCCCTCAGATGGGCTACCTGATCTCCACACTCATCATTCAAGTTAAATTTTGGCACTTTAAACCTTGCGGGCAGGCGAACGTTAGGGAGTGTACACAACTCTTGGTAAGACATGCTGCCTTGGTCCCCCGTCCCTTGCACATTCTTTAAGGACCGTTCTGTGTTCTTCAACCTCCTAGAACTTGGAGAAAGAGTGATGGAGATACTACGGTGATTGAGAGATGCCAAAGTTTGGGTAAGGGCATAATCCGAGAAACCAGGTGGTGGTGCCTTCCTAACCATCCAAGCCTGATACATGTTTGTTATGTGCTGCCTTAACATCCTTGCCTCATCAGCCAAGCTAGTGTCTTGTTCATCCAACCACTTTTGGGTACCAATAACAACCAACCCAATTTTGTTGTTATCTGCCATTGCCTTTTGGCTTTTAGGTTGTGGAGAGGATTTACTACTTTGGGAACCACAAACCAACCACCTTTCTGAATATTGAACAAAATGGAAGCTGTGAGCACGTGATTTTTGCCTTATATGAGAATTATTCCCAAAATTTCAAAATAAATAGTTTTGCATTGTGT
>MU699033.1:7134-18072 GCA_026770625.1 Nicotiana glauca | reverse complement strand
TGGATCGGGTTGCACGCCGCAACGATGGTAATTGTGGATCGGGTTGCACGCCGCAACGATGGTAATATGTGGATCGGGTTGCACGCCGCAACGATGGTAAATTATGGAACGGGTTGCACGCGCAACGGTTGTTGACTTTTGTGGTTATGTTTGAATATTTATTCTTTTCACTGTGGAGTTAAGCTATTTTGGTAGTTACTCTGGATTTAATGTTTATTTGTATTTTTCCCATCGCATAATCCCCCTCCCTTTATGTTAATTTTCTTGGTATTCGATATTTCGCTGCCACAACGTTGCTAAAGCGCGCCACCAAGCCAAGTAAAATAAATCCATTTGATTAAATAATTAATTTATTTTAATCAAGAGAAGTTATCTTTGTGTTTGTAGAAGCCCGTAATTAACTTGGCAATACCAATTCCAATTTAACACTAAGGGTTATGGCCAATCACGTGCAAGAACACCTCTTCACAGTGGATTAATTTGCTAGAACAGCGAGTAAGCAGGTTAACAAATTAAATACCATCATTTATTAGGTTTATAAAAATATAATTCACAATACATTGGGTTGAAAATTATTCCTATCAGATTTACCACTTCGCATTCCTCATCCGCCGGAGAACCATTCTTTGACCTTTGCCTTTCACTTGAAACAATTAAATAAAAAAAAATACGTACCTTTTTCAAAAAAAAAAATTTCATCAAGCATAGGCTTAAAAGGAATCCCAAAGAATCATGAAACACCAAATATTGGTTTCATCAAAACCGACGGCGACGAAGACAACTTTTAAGGAATTTTATATGTGTCAAACACAAAATTCACCCAAAACAGCATCGATGAACAATTTCACAGTGTTGTACGACAACAAATCGATTTTGCTTCAAAACAGGCCAATCATGAATCATATATATTATATTCGAATATATACGTATATCATCTAAGTTATCTATTTAGATGCATCTGATACCAATTGATGGATGACAGGTATGAACAACGGAAGCAAATAGCCAGGATCACTTGCATATAATATAGACAACACATAATCACATATATTAATCGAACATAAAATCAATACTTATCTCTTGAAGTGTGCCTGTGATCGCGAGAAGCCTCCAAGCATGAGCAAAAACCATCCACGA
Organism: Nicotiana glauca; assembly: GCA_026770625.1. NCBI lineage: Eukaryota > Viridiplantae > Streptophyta > Magnoliopsida > Solanales > Solanaceae > Nicotiana > Nicotiana glauca. The sequence continues at coordinate 16,935 of MU699033.1, read as the reverse complement.
GTTCATCCTCCAGTTCCACGGTCTTCTGCTGTGTGACCTGAATAATGCCTGGAATTAACGAAATTCGTGTGGGCGAATTTCTCCCAGAAAAAGCATGTAGTAAAAACCTTGCCTCCTTATGGAATAAGATCTCTTTATATAGCCACAGGTTTTAGGGTTTAAAACCCTTTTCCTAAACCTGTTGGGTCTTCCTTTTACACCAAGAAATAGAATTCCATTTAATTCCTAATTTTTCGGGCAAAGCACGTACCGAGATTTAATTAATGAGGCTTCCTATTATGGACTTAATTTGAAATATTCGAATTACTACTTCCATAATAAGTTACGAATTATTCCACTAAAAATTCGTAACTGCACTTCTCAGTTCAATTTTGAAATTCTTCCATTAAATCTTATTTAACTCCCCATGTTGAGATTCAGATACTAATCAAATAAATTAAATTACTGACAATTTAATTCATTGATTATTTCCTTTAGACTTTCGCTTAACTTATTTCATGTGACGGATACAAAATCCACCTGCAGGGTTTACACATGAAAACTTATAAGCTTTCATGAAGGTGTACTATCAATCTCTAGACCGAGACATGGATTCCATCAACTAACTATTACTTTGCCAATGTATATAACTATTGTCCAATTTACCAGGCATATTGACCCACGAAAGAATCTCGCCTTTTAATAAATCAAAACAATAATAATATACACAGCTAATAACAATTATATCAAGATTAAGAGTATAAGTACATTTAATGACTAGAGAGTTTTATTTTATTAAATCAGTATAAAATACTTATCTCAACTTGGTCTGTTCAATACATACAAAATGTACTAGCACAAGAAGTTGGAATTAAACCATTCCCATAATCAAGATAAATTATCTCTAATCTTGTGCTACAATCATTCCTGATGGTTTGTCCAATTCCATCATTAGATTGTGAATATGATCTTTATACTTATAAGAACCGATGATTTAATCTTCCGCATATAAGCTAAACTCTATACACTAAATCATCTACTATATAAGTAAAGGATACAAACGAATGTATGATCTATTTAAAACTTTATTAAAATTGAATAAACAATTCTTCTATAATAAATACTATATCCAAACCAAAATTCATGATTTATAGTATATATCCCAACAATTTTTACTCTTCAAGAGAGGAGAGAAATAGACGTAGCTTTAAAGAGAAAATAAAAGAAATCGAGGAAAAATGATGGAAAAGAGCAACTAAAAACCTCTTTAGTTCCCAATGAGGAAAATGAAACGACTTCTAAAAAAAATCACTTGACTTCTTTGTTTCGTACATTTCCCATACATGAATTGATCACTTTTTTTTTACTGCATCATGACATTTGTTTGCTGACAATAGTTTTCCTTTGCAATTTGCTTAGCCAATAGAGAAAAAACCTCATAATCGCATAAGAAGAAAGAAAGGTAATTAAGTAAACACTTATTTCTTCTACTCCCTCCGTTTCATATTGTTTGAGGTAGTTTCTTTTTTAGTCTGTTCCAAAATAAATGACACATTTCTAAATTTGGAAATAATTCAACTTTAAACTCTTCATTTTACCCTTTTTGCCCTTAGTGAGAAGCATTTATAGCCACACAAATGGTATGGCCCCACAAACCTTTTACCCCTTAATCTTTTAAGACCACAAATTTTAAAAGTCTTCTTCTTTTTTCTTAAACTCCGTGCCGAGTCAAACTAGCTCAAACAATATCAAACAGAGTGAGTACTATTTTTTTGTTGCATGTGCAAGATGTGGAAATGATTCAAGGTAGGGATAACGTCTGCATGCGTATTATACTGAACTTGTTGTTATCGCAAGATGTGGGAGTGATGATGATTTTGTTTATTTTGATGATTAGGGAATTAAGATGACAACTACTCCAATGAAGAAAACAGTTCCGGGGTTGATAGATTTGGTGTTTTCTTGGTCTTTAGGGGATGTGCTGAACAGAGATCTTTATAAAGACAAGGTTTCTTTCTTTCCTCTTGTCTATTTACATGCCTTTAAAGTATTTCTGAATAGTGTTTTAAAGTTATTATTATATTGCCCATGTAAAAATATTTATACAATGAACAATCATATCACTTATAAGGTAGGTAACCGGTAAGTCTCTAGTGAATATGGTCACTAGTTTTTTTTATTACAAATTAAGCTATACAAATAGTGTAAATTTACAATGATCAGTGTATATAACTTAAATCTTTTTGAATATTGTCCCCCAAACAAATTACTGCCTCTGCCGAGGGTCTTCGGAAACAGTCATATCTTCACAAGGTTGGGGTAAGGTCTGCGTGCATATTACGTTCCCCGAACCTCACTTGTGGGATTACACTGGATCTGTAGTTGTTGTATACAAATTACTGCCTCTGTCTTGTTTTTTTATATGGCAGAGGTTCGAAGTAGCAAAGGTTAAACTATTTAATTTTAGGTGTGTATTCGTATATAGATTCTTCAAGTTTTTCTTCTTCTTTTTCCTTTGAAATATTTAACAATTTAAAATATTTCAAAAATCGTGATCATAGAAAAACCTCTTTTGACTTCCCAAAAAGTAATAGTGCCATATATATAATGAACGGATTCGTGTCGGATCTTCCAAAAATACGCTATATTTGAAGGATTCGACATGCACCCGGCGACATAGTCGGAGAGTCCGAGCAACATAGGTTGCAGCCTTGCACAGTGGAAGGTGTCAAGTTTGTATTAATAGAATCATATGCAGCTCTTCCTCTTGTATTTATGTTGCTAGAGATCCCTACTCTATTCTCATTAAACATATACTGGTCTTCTACAGATTCGTTGTGAAACTTTTGTTTTTTCTTGTATCTGCGTGATTTGCCGAGTGATTAGTCCTATTCTAATGTGTTAGGTTAAAGAAATTCCAGAGACATTCTTGTCAACTGATCATTACTTGAAATCATTCATTACTCCACTTATTGAAGAAACACTGAAGTTGGTGATCTTATTGCACTAACAGATGTGAAACCAAAAAGAATTGAGGATTTGAACAGGCCTAAGAGATCTTATCTCATTGCCATAGTTCAAGGAATGAAAGACGATGGTTCGGATAGGGTACCTATCCTCTCTTCGCAGCCTATTTCGTTTAAGAAACCAGACAGGGCAAAGGGTGAACAAAGAGACAAGCTTTTTATTGTGTATCTTTCTAATTTGACGACAAATATCCGAATATGGAAAGCTTTGAATTCAGACAAAGAAAATGCAAACCTGAAGATCATTAAAACTGTGCTGACAAGTGATACCAATAATGTAAGTAAACCTCTTCTTTCCCTCTTGAACTTTGTCCATTACAATAGTAGAGTTTTGTTACTTTACTGTGACAATAAATAGTTTGTGACTTTACTATAGTGAGTAAAGTTTAATGTGACAAAGTAGTTTTTCGACTTTGCTGTTATAGTGATTATACGTGAAAGTAAATCGTTAATCTAGCTTCCAGGCCTAAGAGATCAGGGGTTCAAGCCTGGGATACAGCCTTTTGCAGAAATGCAGGATAAGGCTACGTATAATTGACCCTTGTGGTCCGGCCCTTCCCCGTACCCCGCACATAGCAGGAGCTTGGCGCACTGGGCTGCCCTTTAATCTTGCTTCCAGTATACATTTGTTGAGGTCTAATGTATTTCAATTGTTTGCAGGGTGAAGTAGACTGCTCTGTTTGTTCCTTCAGAGAAACTAAAACTAATGCTATATCAAATACAAGGGCCATCATTCAGTCCTTTGGGCTAGATAATGCTCAACAAAAGGCTGTTATAAGTTGCGTTGCAGCAAGAGAATGTGGTCATATGAACATGGTTAAGTTAATTTGGGGACCTCCGGGAACTGGAAAGACTAAAACAGTTGCCTCTTTACTCTATGTTCTGTTAAAAATGAAATGCAGAACTTTGACTTGTGCTCCTACAAACATTGCTGTTTTGGGAGTTACAAAGAGGCTGATGAAACACGTACAGGATGGTCAGGAGTATGATACATATGGTTTAGGAGACATAGTTTTATTTGGTAATGGGGAAAGAATGAAGATCGATGATCATGAAGATCTGTTTGATGTGTTTCTTAGCAACCGCGTTGATGCTCTTGCTAGCTGTTTGTCTCCGAATAATGGGTGGAAAGTTGGTATACAATCCATGATATGTTTGCTCGAGGATCCTGAAGAGCAATACCGTAAGTACTTAGAAAAACAAAAAGATAAGGAACATGACACTGATGATAATCAAGACACAGATGATGAGGAAGAGGAAGAAAAAGGAAGCATTACTTGTGAAGAATCTAGTTTGAATGAAAAAGATGGCAATATCAATGATCAACGAGTTGACAAAAATCGGAAGAGTAAGTTGTGGAAAAAATTTGTCCTTGAAACATTAAAAGAGAACAAGAAGAATGATAAAAAATGTTCTCAAAGGAGGAACAACTCGAGAGCAGATGACAAAGCGAGCAAGGTCAAGAATGAAGGGGAGGCAAGCAACAAAGAAGCCATTGTTTGGACATTTGAGGAGTTTGTTATCAAAAGATTCAAATGGATACATAACCAATTAATATTTTGTCTGACGAGCTTGTATACACATCTACCGACTTCTTTCATTTCACTAGAAGTAGCTAAGGAAATGATCAGAGTACTCAAGATGCTTCAAACTCTTGGAACATTGTTTGCTACTGCGGAAACTTCTAGAGGGTTAAGAGATACTTCACACAGAATTGTTACAAGGAGGAAGGCGAGACGTTTTGCTAATTTGTATGCAACCAAAACGGAATGCCTTAAAGTATTGAAATTTCTTAGTGAGAGTATCTCTCTTCCAAATTTTATCGATGACTACCAAATTAGAAGTTTTTGTCTGAAAGGCACATGCTTGATTTTCTGCACTGCTTCTAGCTCATCGAAATTGCACACAGAAGGAATGACACCACTTGAGATGGTGGTAATTGATGAAGCTGCTCAGCTGAAAGAATGTGAATCCACTATTCCGTTACAACTCCCAGGTCTCCGCCATGCTATACTCATCGGAGATGAGAAACAATTGCCTGCAATGGTTCAGAGCAAGGTTATCAGTTAATCTTTTCACAGCTTGTTTTTAAAATTACTGTGCTGATCTTATGCCATTAACATCTAGTATCTGTTATATACAGATCTGTGAGAAGGCTGACTTCGGCAGAAGCTTATTTGAGAGGCTGGTAATCTTAGGACACAAGAAGCACCTTCTTAATGTTCAATATAGGATGCATCCAAAAATAAGTTTGTTCCCAAATAGAGAGTTTTATCAGAAGAAAATAATGGATGGTCCTAATGTGAAATCAGCAGTATACGAGAAGAGATTTCTTGAAGGTGATATTTTTGGCTCCTATTCATTTATCAATGTAAGTAGTGGAAATGAGGAGATTGATGACAAGCACAGCACGAGAAATATGGCAGAAGCTTTCATCGTAGCTGAGATAGTTGCCAACCTTCATAAAGCATAAAGGTAATACACCTTATCTTTCATGTACATTTCTAGTTTTGTCTATTGTATCTTGGTTTGCATGGCAACTGATTTGGCAAACCTGATATGATTACCTGAATTACAGAATCTGTCTCTTCAAAACAAAAGGTCCGTGTTGGCTGCATATCTCCTTACAAGGCTCAAGTTTTTGCTAATCAACAAATTCTTGACAAGAAATATAGCACAGATGTTAACAGTGACTTCTCAGTGAATGTTCGTTCTGTTGATGGTTTTCAAGGGGGTGAAGAAGATGTTATAATTATTTCCACCGTTCGTTGTAATGGGAGGCGATCAGTTGGGTTCCTTTCTAATCTTCAGAGAGCAAACGTAGCACCGACTCGAGCAAGGTACTAATTTCAATAGGTTTTTTACGTCAAGGATGGTTCGAATTGGCTATTCTTATTTATTGTTATCTTTCAATGGCCTTTCTGCAAGAAGATAATATATGAACATATCCATAATTGTTTCTTGGCTTCTTATGCAGATACTGCCTTTGGATATTGGGGAACGGCACAACTTTGGTTAACAGTGGCTCCATTTGGAGAAACTTAGTCCTTGACGCCAAGGCTAGACGTTGTTATTTTGATGTTACTGACGACAAGAGATTAAGTCAAGCAATTTCAAATGCAACCATTGAGCTTGGCCAAATAGAAACATTACTTAGAACGGACTCCCCTATATTTGAAGCAGCTAAGTGGAAGGTATGCTGCTTCGCCTTCATTTGGCCTATGATTTTTTACAAAAGTGTTAGTTTTTGGTAGTTGTTTTGTCTTGAGGGCTTAAACTCATTTGTTTTGTTTTCAAATGTTTTTTTGCTGTTAAAAAACAACAGGTTTTGTTTAGTGAAGATTTCTCAAAATCGATAGCCAGAATTAAGGATGTGGAGATTAGTAAAGAAGTGATTTCCCTTTTGGTGAAACTTTCAAATGGCTGGCGTAAATCAGAAAACAACAGAATTCTGAGCAACAAGGGCGGGAATTCTTCTGTACTATTGGACTGGACCATAGATATTTTGGAGTAGAATTCTACATATTTTCAAGTGTTAAAGATATGGGACATTTTACGAGGCTATCATATACCAAAGTTGTCAAAGCAGATTGACATCCATTTTGGTAATTATACAGTGGATTTGATGAGTCGTTGCAAATACAAGCGTGTTGAACGGTACAAAATGTCTACTTTGATCTAAATTCTTGTCTTGTCGGCTGTTTAAGTTTATGCACTAATAGTATAAAGGAATTTTTTACATTATCAGGTAATCTAAAAGATAAGTAACTGATCATAATGTGTGGAACTAGTTAGCTAGAAAATAAGGCATACAACCTGCTATAATACTAATATAAAAATTCTTTACACTTTGAGCGTATTATAAACTAAAACCGTACAAAGAATATACATATTTTAGGATATGGTGACTTTACAAGTCTTCTTGTTCTGCAGAGACTTAATACTTCCAATGACTTGGCCAATTGATGGAAATGCTGTCTCAAGAACTAACTCAGCTCATGGTGATCGAGACGAGAACTTGGCACGTCAACTGGCAGCTATGAGTTTGAGGGATAAACCAGGATCTTCAAGAAGTTCCAAGTAAGTGTTGGTTATACATTTAGAAAGTCTAAATTACATTCCTTAAGGTGCGGCCCTTCCCTGGATTCTGCGTAAATGCAGGATGCTTTGTGCACCCGGCTGCTCTTTTTAGTCTATAAGGGAAATAATGCATGAAAAGTAAAAAACAGAAGTTTGTGCTATAACCTATGTGCTTGTATTTCTGTTGATGACTTGTATTGCTACCAAAGAAATACTACTTTTTTGGGTATCAGATCAATATAGTTACTAACTCTACATATTTTTACCAGTAAATTTCATAATTCCAAGATGAAGAAACCAGGAATGTTCCGTGAAGTAAAACCAAACCTACTCGCCGAAGATTTTATGGAACAGTTTATGCGCAACAAGTCCAATAGGAGACCATAAAGTTACAATCTAAAATACAAGTATAGAGGTAGACTTGTTTATGTTTTTGTCAATATCTTTTAGATGATACATTTAAGCTGACGTAAAGATCTTATTCAGATCTTAATATAAAAAACTTCTGAACATTAAATTCTGTTTTTGGCAGTTTGGAAATGGGGATGGATCTTGGTTATTCTTTAGGGCCTTTATATGTATCATGGTATTTACTGCAACAGTACTGATTCTTCTTGAATCGCGATTTTGCTGTCGAGTTTGATCCTACAGTCTACAGATATTATTAATGGTTACATTGTTGAAGTTATTAAGTGGAAATATAACAATAGTTTATATATATGGCTTGCAAAATGTAATATTTTTCAAGTGCATGTTTGTGGTTTGAGATTTTATGCTATATTTAGCCTCGCGTGCTCATAGAAAATACATAATCATATGCCTCATGTTCGCATTCAGAATTTAGACCCTGTAGATTCTAAGTGTGAAATGCAAATTAACTTGATCTATACTTTTCCCACATGTTAAAAGGGTTCTACCTCGTATCAGTAGGTTCTGCTGAATCTGCAACTCCATTATTGTATATCCTCCAATATCCACAATGGCCAAAAGGCTGAGGTTAGCTTTTGAGTTGTTTAGTGTGCCCTCTTCCTTTTTTTCTGACTCAGTCTAATCTCCATGTTGTCATGATATTCCTGTACAAGTGCATAGGTTCATAGATCAAAATATACTTCCTACAATTATAAAACATTAACGCGAGGAATGTCCCAAAGAAATATGACATAGCTAAAACGGTCCGAAGTCCTAGAAAAATGCTATTTTTGGACTAAAAGAAGTTCAAGAAACAATGGTCTCATACATCAGCCTCCTATAATACGAGGAGATTGCTAGACCCTTTTTATAGGAGGAGAAACGTGGGTACCTTCATTTCTTCAGAGATCAGGAGTCCTAATAAAATCCTGGTTAAATGATAAAGTCATGGCCCGACAATCGGAGATTTGCCATCGTTCCCTATATTTGTGCCACCTTTTAACATGTACCTTATTTTTAAAAATTATTGATTTAGCAGTCAGTTGACAAAAAATCTGTAATAATATGACAATTACACTACTACTACTGACAAGAGATATAAAACATGCATGATGTAAATGAAGAATCAACGTTACATTTTACTAATTTTGGCCAAGATCGTGTTCTAGAGCTCAAGTCCAAACATATGGACTTATTTTCAAGAAGCGCAAGAAGTCCAAGAAGTTCAAGATTGATTTCAAGAAGCTAAGATTCTTTCCTTCTTAAAATAGGATTTATTTTAGAATAAAATTTTTCTTTTAGTAGGATTTGAGTTTCATTTCCTTGTAGAATAAGGATTTTACTTTTCTTGTTTTTAGTTATTTTATTTTCTTATTAGAATATGAATTGTAGTCATCGAAGAAGAGATCCAGGCCTATATAAATGGTTCTCTTGCCTTGTAGAAGGAAATTCACGTTTTTAAGATTTGCCTAGTCTTACAATAGAGTGTTTTTCTTTATTTTGTCTTCTCCTTGTTTTAGGTTCCAAGCAAGGTGGTGATAGTCTTTATCTTGTTTTTAATTGCGTGTGGTGTTTCTTTATCAAGTTAATTGATTTCAAGTAGTGACTTTAGCAACTTGTTTAGCTCTTGATCTTTCAAGAACACGTTTCTTGATCCACTACTAAAAAATCATATTTTAGCGACGGACAATTTTGTAACTAAACAGAAAAACTCGTTACTAATCTCATTTAGCGATGGATTAGCAACGGATTATCAAGAAATTCTGCTAGCTACGAGCGTTTTAGCGACATATTAGCGACGATGTTCGTAACTAGTTCCATTTTTTTTTGTAGTGAGCTAAATTTGTTCTTTTGATATCATATATCATTACTATCATTGAATTGGTGCAATACCGTTATTTACTTGTTTTGAACGAGTAAATAGTCTTTTTTATATTTCCGTTCGTCATCTTTCACCTCGTTTTTGAATCATCAGATTTCGAGGCCTAAAACTTGAGATACTTTATTTCTTGAAATCGACCCACAAACTACGTTTTCGTTTCAAGATCTTGATCCTGGTCGGTTGGTTCTTTGTTAACTCGAAGAACCACATCACTTTTCCTCATTTCCTCTCTTGTTAGCTTCTCAAATATGAATACCTATAGTAAATGAGATATAAATTTTGGCCATTCAAATCAGTGTTGTAAAAAGCGTGCGCTTCTCGCTTAAAGCGCTGAAGCGAGGCGAGGCGAGGCTAGCTCGCTTTTCTGCCAAAAAAAAGACTCACATGAAAAAAGCGCACGCTTTACCCTGTTAAGCGAGAAGCGCA
>MU699031.1:0-32986 GCA_026770625.1 Nicotiana glauca | reverse complement strand
ACTGTTAACAGAGTCAAACCCTTCCTCGATCCGGGATTCAAACCGGTGACTTGGGACACCATAAATTTCCCAAGTGGTGACTCTGAACTTTTAATAAAAAATGAATCCCGTTTCGATTGTCCTTAAAGTGGAAAAACTCCTTTATTATGCCCTTCACGGGGTGTAGTAAACGTAAAAAGGAGGTGTGACACCACTGTATTCCGCACGCATACGTATATATGTCTTTTGGATAGGTTTCCTTCATGTATGTTATTCTCATAATTCAGTAGATGTTAATTAGGCTTATAGCTTAGACACATGCTTAGGGGTGTTCGACAGGTAGGGCTCGGACACCCATTGCGGCCCTTCGGTATGGGTCGTGACAAAAGTGGTATCAGAGCAGTTCTGTCCTAGGGTTGTCTATAGACCGTGCCTAGTAGAGTCTTGTTTATGGGTGTGTTGTGCACCACACTTACACACAAGAGGTTACAGGACATATAGGATGTTATCCTCTCTTTTTATCTCAGATCGTGCAATATAAGAATTCATATTCCTAACAATATGTTACGTTTTTTGATATGCCTCTAAAGACTACAACCACCCAGAAGGGAAAGTCCATGGCTGGTGAGACTACTTGTCAACCGCCACAAGTTACCAGGGCTCGGGGAGAGCCTCATAGTTAGATTCCATCTCAGACTTCACACACCCTGTCTTTTCCAGAAGAGCTCCGAGGGGCACCAGCTCCAGCACCCACCCTGTACATTCAACACCTCAACCAGATACACCGAGTCAGGAGATGAGAGATGCTATTCCTCTATTAACCCGATTATTAGCTGTGCAGGCTCGGCGTTAGGAAGTAGGTATTGGTCATGCAAATAGGTCGTTAGTGCGAGGGTTTATGACTTCATTAATTTAGACCCTTCGGTATTCACTGGGGCAGATCCAAATAAGGACCTTCATGTATTTATTGATAGAGTGTAGAGGACCTTAAGGGTAATGAAGGACACTACGACTGAGTCAGTTGAGCTAGCTTCCTGTAGACTCTGAGATGTTTCACTTAATTGGTACGAGTCTTGGGAAGTGTCCAGAGGTGAGGATGCCCCTTTAGCAATATAACAGGAGTTTACAGAAGCTTTTCTTCGTCATTATCTGCCACCAAAGCTTATACGGGCCAGAGTTGATAGGTTCTTGACACTTCGGCAGAGTAGCATGAGTGTTCGGGAGTACAACCTTCAGTTTTATTCGTTGGCTAGGTATGCTCCCACTAATATATCTAATGTGGAGGGTCGGGTGTACCGGTTCGTGATGGGATTTGAGCCTCACTTTCTTAACGATTGTATGTCGGTCTCACTTCAGCCAAACATGGATATTTCTTGTATTGAGGCATACGGTTAAGGTTTAGAGGAGCGTAACCAGAAATAGAGGACCGATCGTGAGCATGATAGGGCCCAGAATAAGAGAGCAAGGTCTTCGGGTCCTTCTGGTGAGTTTCGAGTTGGCAAGAGGCAACAGTACCCGAGGTATCCAGCCCAGCCATCGGCTAGTGCGCCTCCTTAGTTTGGGGGTAATAGATTTGATCATTCCACATATTCAGGGTCTAGTCAGAATTTCATGGCCTCAGGTTCTCAGTCTAGGGGTGAGTCAAGTCAGATGTGACCCCTCTTGCCACGATGTGCACAATGTATTAAGCAACATGCTAGGCAGTGCCGTATGGGATTAGGTGTTTATTATACGGGCCACATTATGAGGGATTATCCAATGAGAGGTGATGCAAGCATAGCTCAGCCAGCGGGATCTGTATCTGGTTCGTCACCATCAGTACGCCCCTCTGGGTAAGGTCCACAAGCACCAATGTGTCATGGTAGAGGCAGAGCATCTAGCTTGAGCATTCTTCAGAACCGCATTTATGCGTTAGTTGGACAACAAGACCAGGATTTATCGGATGATGTTGTTACATGTATATTATCAGTCTCCGCATATGATGTATATGCACTGATTGACCCGGGTTCCACCTTATTATACGTTACTCCGTTAGTTGCTAGTAAGTTTTGAATAAAACCTGAATTGGTTAAACCTTTTGAGGTGTCTACACCTATAGGGACTCAGTGATAGCTAAGCGAGTATATAGGGGGTTGCATAATAGTAGTTCATGATCGCTCTACCATAGCAGACCTAATCGAGTTAGATGTGGTAGAATTTCATGTTATAATGGGTATGGATTGGTTGACTTCTGGTCATGCCAACATTGATTGTAGATCAAAGATAGTCCAATTTCAATTTCCAGGGGAGCCTGTTTTGGAGTGGAAAGGTAATACGACGTCGCCAAGACGTAGAATTATTTACTGTCTCAAGGAAAGGAAGATGATAAAAAAGGACTGTATTTATCACTTAGTTAGCGTTAAGGATATGGAAGTAGAGTCACCAACCATTCAGTCCATCCCTATGGTTAATAAGTTTTTTGATGTTTTTCCCGATGAGCTTCCGGTTCTTCCGCCAGAGCGAGAAATTGAGTTTGATATTGGCCTACTACAAGATACTCATCCAATATCCATTCCTCCCTATAGATTGGCCCCCGAAGAGTTGAATGAACAACTAAAGGACTTGCTTGAAAAAGGCTTTATCAGACCTAGTACATCATCGTGGGGTGCGCTTGTGTTATTTGTGAGGAAGAAAGATGGTTCCTTATGGATGTGTAATGATTATAGATAGTTGAATAAGGTGACAGTCAATGATAAGTACCCGCTCCTAAGGATTGGCGATCTATTTGATCAGTTTGAAGGTGCCAAGTTTTTTTCAAAAATAGACTTAAGGTCCAGTTACCATCAGGTAAGGGTTAAGGAGGATGATATTCCGAAGATGGAATTCAGGACTAGATATGGGCACTTTGAGTTTCGTTTTATGTCGTTCAGTTTGACCAATGCTCCAGCAGTATTCATGTATTCTCGTTCGGAGGCTGAGCATGCAGATCATCTGCATACTGTGCTCAGAGTACTAAAAAAAGGAAGTTGAATGCAAAATTCTCTAAATGTGAATTCTGGTTGAACTCTGTAGCTTTCCTTGGGCATATCATTTTGGGTAAAGTCATCTGTATGGATACACAAAATATTGAGGCAGTAAAGACTTGGCCTAGACCAATAACACCGATGGAGATTCGTAGCTTTCTCGGTTTGGCGGGCTATTACATGAGGTTTTTAGAGGGAGTTTCTTCCCTTTCAGCACCTTTCACAAAGATGACTCGTAAGGGAGCAAAGTTTCAATGGACTGATGTTTGCGAACGGAGTTTCCAAGCATTAAAGGACAGATTAACTTCAACACCGGTTCTAAGGCTCCCAGAAGGGACCGATGGTTATGTGATCTATTATGGTGCTTCGGGCGTTGGATTGGGTTGTGTGCTGATGCAGCATGGTAAAGTTGTAGCTTATGCTTCTAGACAACTAAGAAAGCACGAGAAGAATTACCTGACCCACGATTTAGATTTAGCCTCAGTGATTCATGCACTAAAACTGTGGAGGAACTACTTGTATGGCATTCCTGTTGATATCTATACAGATCATAAGAGCCTATAGTATATCTTCAAGCAAAAGGAATAAAATTTACGTCAAATGAGATGGTTGGAGCTACTTAAAGACTATGACATTGATATTTTATACCATCCGGGGAAGGAAAACGTAGTAGCCAATGACCTCAGCCATAGATCTATGGGTAGCCTGTCATATTTAAATCCAACAAAGAGGGGAATAGCCCATGAGGTTCATCAGCTAGCTAGTTTTGGAGTTCGGTTATTGGACTCAGGTGATATTAGGATTACTATTCAGGATAAGACAACATCCTCTTTAGTAACTAAAGTAAATGGACGCCAATACGAGGATCCTGTGTTAGTTCATTATAGGGATACCACCCCTCAGAAGGAGAAGACACTGTTTGAAATTACAGAAGATAGGGTCCTCAGATATCGAGGACGATTATGTGTCCCTAATGTTGCAGGGCTGCGTCGGTATGTTATGGGAGAAACTCACTATTCTCGTTATTCTGTCCATCCAGGAGCGACAGAGATGTATCATGATATCAGGGAAACGTATTGGTGGGATGGAATGAAAAAGGATATAGCAGAGTTTGTTGCTCAGTGTCCTAACTGTCAGCAGGTTAAGATTGAGCATCAAAAATCGGGTGGGTTATTACAGGCTATAGAGATTCCGACTTGGTAATGGGAAGTTATCAATATGGATTTCATCATAGACTTGCCTTATACCTAACGTAAGTTTGATTCGATATAGGTGATTGTTGATAAGCTTACAAAGTTAGCCCATTTTCTGCCCATTAGAACCGTATATTCCTTAGAGGATTATGCAAGGCTTTATATTAAGGAGATAGTACGACTACATGATGTCCCTACATCTATTATTTCGGATAAAGGAGCTCAATTTACAGCTAACTTTTGGAGGTCCTTCCAAAAAGGATTGGGGACTCAAGTAAGTCTTAGTACAACATTTCATCCCAAACAGACGGACAGGCTGAGCGTACTATTCAGACACTGTAAGATATGTTACGAGCTTGTGTGATGGACTTCAATGGTAGCTGGGACGATCATCTGCCGCTTATTGAGTTCGCATGTAATAATATCTACCATTTCAGTATTCAGATGGCTCCATATGAAGCTCTTTACGGATGAAAATGTAGATCTCCTATAAGGTGGTTCTATGTTGGAGAAGCTACGTTAGTAGGAACAGAATTGATATAGCAGGCCATCGAGAAAATTAAGCTTATATAGAAAAGGCTATTGGCATCTCAGAGTCGTCAGAAGTCATATTCTGACGTGCGGTGATGAGAATTGGAGTTTGAGGTTAATGACTGGGTATTCTTAAAAGCGTCACCTATGAAGGGTGTGATGAGGTTTGGCAAGAAAAGCAAACTAAGCCCACAGTATATTGTGCCTTATAGGATCATTCGGAGAATGGGCCAAGTAGCTTATGAGTTAAAATTTCCCTCAAAATTTGAGTCTGTCCATCTGGTTTTTCACGTATCCATGTTACGGAAATACATTAGCGATCCTACCCGACTAGTGCCCACTAGTGATGTACAGATTACAGAGGACTTATCATACAAGGAAATTCCGGTTGCCATTCTAGACCGACAAATCTGTAAGCTACGGAATAAGGAGGTAGCCTGGACTTATCATACGAGGACGAATGTTTCTAAGTGGAGAAGGATGTTACATCTCGCGTTTTCGTACGTTAAAAGTTTCGTCGTCAGTTAATCCACGTAGACTCGGGGATGAGATTATCTTAAGGTTAATATATTTACGCTATTTATAACAAGCGATAAGTATGTGTCATAAAGGATAAAGGGTAAACGAATTAAAGAAAACGAGTTTCGTTGAAAGTGGCCAATTTGGGATAAAATACGGGCCGAACGATAATACCCGATAATTATAAACTAGTACCATGCAAGGTACCATATGACCACGATAATATAATGTATAAAGTATATTAAAAATGAATAGTATTTTTAGGTAATTTGAGATAATTTTTAATTATACGAGTAATTGGTTAATTATAGGATAACGAGACATTACCTAGTTAATTAACAAATAAATGGATAATAATTAAATTTTCCCCCAAACGTGGCAAGCTTCCTAAGCTCCCTAGATAACTAATAATAATAATGGGTAAGGTGTCACACCTTACGGTGACACTAATCTTTCAATGAGGGACCCACCTAAACCAAAGAAAAGTAGAATTCATTGATTGCCCCTCTTCTGAAGGAGTCCATCAAATTCTAGGAAATTACGTTCCAACGTAAATAGTCCAGCAAGATCTTATAAATGATCTCTTTATCCCTCTAGTACTCATTCAATAATATCATAAACTGTTTATTATACCTTGCTCTATCTTCTTTTTCTATGCTTTTATCTTTCTATTTCCCTGTAAATATTATCCCAAAACTCATTAATGACAGTATGATTAGATTTACTATAATCCTTTCTATCAATGATCAGGCTAGACCCAAGAAATCTATTGTACGACCAATTACATTTCTATTTACCAGTTTTAGCAATACCGACGTTAATTTCTTTTGCATTAGAAGCACGTTCAACCATTCTAAAGTGCAAATGCATATTATGTAACCTATAAGCTGCGCCCAAGCTTTCGTGAGATTTTGCAATATTAACAGAGTACGGTATAATCTTTCTCAAGAGAATTGACTCAGGTATGTTAAGGCCATTTCTTATTTTTTTTTTTGTCATGGTCCAAGTTATACAAAAGAAACGAGCAAATATACAGTTTTTTCATAAACGACTCTATTCATAGAAATACTAGAGGTCTCTGTGTTCTTGTTTCCCCATGTGATATATTATTATATCTTTTGTTCATGAGTATTAGAATAATACGTAGTTGAATAAGTTTATCCGAATTGAATATTGAAATTATTAAATATTTTTCATGCATTTTATTCATTTATATATATTTATATATATTTATGTATGTATATGGGATATGGAAAAAAAGTTACGATGTTATATACGCACCACCACCTGATCAGTTGGTATATGTTGATGATGTTGCCCACGGTGGCCGAGATGATATGATGGGATACCCACAGTGGCTTGATAATGTTATATACACCTATTCCAATCCATGACATGGCATTTATATGCACGTGCATAACATTATAAATTTTTCAGAATTTACAAAGTTATTCTGATTTACAGATGGATTTCTTTATTCCATGTTTCATCTATGCCTTTTACGTACAGATTTTCATGCCTTACATACTTAGTAAATTTTTTGTACTGACGCCTTATTTTAGGTGGCCAGTGTTTCATACCCGTAGGTACAGGTAGGCAAGCTGACGGCCGCCCTTCTTAGGATCCTTGATCAGCGAGAGTTGGCGTGCTCCACTTGATCCGGAGCTGCTTTGATTTTAGTACGATACACTTGTATACATATATCGGTTTTATATTGCTCAGTCTCGTCTTTGTACAATTGTATTTATATTGGAGGCTGTAGACAGTTATGTATAGTTGGACAGTATGTGACCTTGCTAGCCTTCAGTTTGGGTATATAGGGTTCTATTGCGGCCTTGTCGGCCCACCTACTTTAATCCGCACGTATACATATATATTTCTTTTGGACAGGATTCCTTCATGTATGTTATTATCGTAATTCAGCAGATGTTAATCAGGTTTATAGCTTAGACGCATGTTTAGGGGTATTCGACAGGTAGGGCTCAGGCACCTGTCGCGACCCTTTGGTTTGGGTCATGACATTACCTTTAAATCTTTCATTTATCTTCTATCTCTTTCATAACCTCCCTTCCACATAGGTGTAATTCACATCACACCTTAAAGCTCTACTATAATATTTGCACCTCAGTCTCATACATAATCTTGCGATTGCTTCATACTGACTTCTTATGAGGCTGGTACTCTTCTAACTGGCTTTATCATAGAGCCTTTATAGAATATTGGCTATTGTACTATCTCTCTTGTACCTCTGATATTAAGAGTAATTCTGCAATATTCTGAATCACAATTTCTATACTCATTTGGGTCTAATCCCGATTCACTTAGCTGATGTAATTCTTTAGTTGCGTCTTCTATCTCAGCCTTTAAGTAGGCTTACGCTATATTCTGATCTTCGGCTCAAGGTATTAGGTATTACTTTATCCCTTCGTGGACACTATGACACATCAATGATATAACCTTCTAGCAATTCAAGCTTTTATCTATGTCGTCGACTCAATTCTTTCTTTTAACTTATACTGGAGTTTCCTATAGCTGTATCATTGTCATAATATATGCTGCATGGATAACCCATCAAATCTTTAGTGCATTCATAACATAACTAACTTTGGGTCATTGATCGAATAATTCCTTTCGTGCCTTCTCAGCTTTCGTTAAAATAAGCAATTACTTTTCTTGGTCGTTTTTCCACTTGTTGCATGAATACTTGGCTTTTCTTAGTGCCCACATATATTAACATTTTGTGCAACTCATATGATCTCGAATATTAATTTGGATTTTACTTCCCATTCCTTAGTCATTAGGTGCCACTTTATTATAGAGTGCATATGATATTGTAGTGAGACTGCTGTTACAAGACCACTATTTATTTAGGTCATAATGCTTAGGTTGAAGTCTTCTTCGTTATTTCCTCAGCTAGTCTTTTGTTGTAGCACTTAGGGAAGACTCTCTAACTCTTGTAAAGCTGTGAGCTTATCATATCATATACCCGACATAATGTTTGATGTTCTTACAAACCTATAAATATCCTTAGTTACTTACCTCTGTGTACTTGTTCTCATGGGGTTACTTCTGAAATCAATTTTTTTGTCTCTCCCGTGGACTCTCTTTTATTTCCGCAATACTTTTACGGTAACTACAACTACCTGAAGTCATATATTAATATTTCTCAAGGATTACGATGTTGTATCTGCGATATTGAAGTCCCTATGCTGGGGTTCACTAGGTTTATCTTGCGCGATTTGTTGATTTATCTGTATTCTCTTGTTTAGCCATAACTAGGCTCTTCTAGAATCAACTACTAACTATTCGTTGGTCCATTCTCATATTTATATTTCGCGTAATCTCTCTTAGGTTGTTTTCTTTGTCTTAACTTACCTCTCGCACTGCTTCCTTATGTATCAAGTGTTAATTCACACTTATTTATCAATAACTCCTAGGAGGGAACCCTTACTGTATCTCCCTACCATCGTGCTTGTATAATGTTCTAGAGTCATGATAAGTAGGGATTTTGACCACTTATTTGCTCTCTTTTACTTGAATTTTAGCTCAAAAATTCTTAAAGCTATTCCCGAAAACTAACAAAATGTGCTTACTTGCAAGAATATTGGGAAACAAGCCAAAGGAGTCAAATCAACTCATAAAAGAGTCTAAAGTGAACAAGAACCAAAACTGAGCAAAAGACATAGCAGTGTGGTCCGTAAAATTCTAGTACGGCCGCAAAGTGAGATTCAGAGAGGAGGTTTGAGCCAACTCAAAAAATGCGGATCGCACCGAAAATGTGCGGCTGCAGAAGGACACATGCGGCCGTATCATTATTATGTGGTGCACAAGATTGATAAAAGTCCAAAAGATGAAGAGTGCAGACCTCATCACTTTTGTGCGGCCGCATAATCAGAAGTGCGGCCGCACCCACTTTTATGCGGACCACAAAATCCTGAAGTTCCAAGCCCTGATTCCCAAGACTGCGGAATGCACGATTGTGCGGCTGCATACGCCCATTTTGCGGTCTGCACTAGCATTATGCGGCAACACAACCTTCGTAGGGGCATGTTTGTCAGATATGTTTAGCTTAATATAAATATAACTTTTTGTTATTTTTAGAGGAAGTTTAGTTTGCAGAGGTGCGCGATTTTTTTGCTTCTTTGAGTAAATTTGAACTAGATTGGCTTTTAACTTTAGTTTTTCTTTGTTTAATTAATTATTATGTAATCTATCTTAATTTCTTCTTGTATTTCTTTATTTTTATGAGTAGCTAAATCTTTAGCTAGGGTTGTGGCTCAACCCTAGTGTGGGTACTTAATGGGTATTTAATTTTAGGGATTGTTTGTGATTGGATTAGTGTTATTTAGCCTTGTATTAGCTAGCAAGGAATTGGGGTGAACTCAAGATATTGATAGTCCCAATTAAAGGGTCGAATTAGAGATAGTAAGACCCGACTCGAGCATATATCACTTGATTTTTGCAAATACCCATTTGGGCTTGAGAAAACTAAATTAGGAAAAATTACCTAAACTACCGAGAGGTATAGAAGGAGTAATTGCGTGTGATTGCTATACCATGAGCCCGATAACTCAAACTTTCCCTATAGTTTACAACCCATTAGGTAGACACCAAGGTGAAAGTTACGACCCTAGATTCCTTTATCATTTGAAAAACACTCAAAGTCAAAAACATTGTCTTCTAGTTTATTAGTTGCAATCATTAGCTAAAAGTAGAAATAGAAACAACCAATGAATATGTGGAAGTACAATATAAGGCACCTCATACATTTACTCTAGTTATATACCTTATCCAAATTCTAACTCCTTGTGGTTTCGATTCCGACTCGTGTTGGGTTTATTATAGCCTCGACCGCTTCACTACCTATTTGTGGTGTGAGTTTGGGCGAGATCAATTTTCGGCGCCGTTTCCGGGGAGTTAAACTAATTTAGCTATATATCTAGGTTTTTGTGTGTTTTGTCTTTCTTTCCTTCCGAGTTATTAATTTTTTGTTTGAATTGATTCTAGGTACGGAAATGGCTCTCAACAACGAGCCCATCGGAAATGTGCAATTCGGGGAGGACATGGACGATGATGCAATGGATAAGGTTCCTATTGAACCTCAAGCTAATAGACAAGGACGCCCACCTCACGATAATGTGCGCGTCCCTCCCCCACCTCCACTAAGAGCGGCAGCCCGCCGATAATTACCAAACGAGGGTTATGCAAGTGCTATAATCCCGCCCCGCATTAGGGCGGGCAACTTTCAAATCACCAACGTGTGCTTACACTACTCGAACAACGGGGTTTCTTCACTGGGGCTCTGAATCAAAATTCCTAAAAGCATCTCAAGGGGTTCGTCGATACTTGTTGGGGAAGCAAGCAAATAAATGTTTCTGAGGACGTACTGACGTTGAGGCTATTTCCATTTTCTCTACGGAGGAAATCATTGGATTGGTTAGAGAGGTTTCCCAAACATTTCATCACCCCTTGGGATGAGTTGGAAGAAAAGTTCATTTCCAAATTCTTCTCTCCGGGACATATGGCAACACTTCAGGATGAGATTCTTGCTTTCAAGCAAGAACCAACAGAGCCATTGCACGAGATTTGGGAAAGATATTGGACCATGGTTAAAGAGTGCTCGAACAATGATATGACTGAGGCCACGATCCAACAGACCTTCTACAGAAGGATCAACACAACTAATCAATGTGTGGTTAATCAACTTGCTAGGGGGGGACTTCATGAACACGCCATATGTCGAAGCTTGTGAAATTCTTGATGAGATGGCAGATATCTCTTCAGCGTGGAAAAATATAGCCAATGTACCGCAAGGTGACCCTAATGTTATTCACTTACACAAAGAGCTACATGACCATGGGCAAGCTATTGCCGAGTAGACAACTACCATGAATCAATTGGCCAAGGCTCAGCTTTAACAAGTTCAAGGGCCAAAACAAGTTCATACAATGGAAGGTATGAATATGATGGTAAACAAAAGACGGCAACAAGGTCAACAAATGCAAAATTGTTCGGAACAATTCATGCAAGATGATAGTGGTTATGATCATGGTGATTCATTCAATGAGCAAGATGAAGAAGTTCAATATGTCAACAATTATCAAGGTCAAAGAAACAATGCTCAAGGGCAAAACCAATAACAATGGAGATCACAAGGGAACCAAGGTAATTGGAACAACAAAAACCACCAAGGCAAATGGAGTGGTGGAAATTCTAATCAAAGCAATTGGAACAATCAAGGAAATTAAGGAAATTGGACTAATCAAGGCAATTGGGTAACAACAATCAAGGCAATTGGGGAGGCAATAATCTAGGACTGTGGAACAATAACAACAATCGAGGGCTGAGTTTTCAAAGGCCTCCGATGTTCTAACAACCAAACAATCCACCTCCCTATCCTTCTCAAGGCCCGAACTCTTCTTTTAATGAGATGGGTAGAATTGAAAACATGTTTAAACATATGATGGAGAAGAACACTGACTCTGATGCTTAAATAGCCTCGAACAACACTTCTATTCGGAATTTGGAGGTTCAACTAGGCCAAATATCACAAGCTTTGAACACTCATCCTAAGGGGAAACTACCTTGTGATATGGTGGTGAACCCCAAGGGTGGGAATAATACGGTACATGCTGTGGCCATGACTACTAGAAGTGGAAAAGGTGGATATGCAACCACCTGAAATAAAGGAAGGATTTTGGATGAAGATGTTGTGGTTCAAAAGGATGATATCCCAAGAAATGTGGTTCAAGACAATGAAGAAGTGAGAATTGACATAGATGAAAGTGAGAACACATGATTGACATGATGAAACCGGTGGTGCCAAAGGCTAAGCCACCAATGCCAAGGCCTCCTCCTCCATACCCTAAAAAACGTGCAAAGCAAAACAGTAAGAACCAGTTCAAAACATTTATTGATATGATGAAGAGTTTCTCAATTAATGTGTCATTGGTTGCGGTATTGGATCAAATGTAGAGATATGCAAAATTCATGACGGATTTGGTAACCAAGAAAAGATAAATGAATTGTGAGACCATCAATATCACTCACCAAGTGAGTGCTATTGTGCACTCAATGGCTCCAAAGTTTGAATATTCGGGCGCTTTCACAATCCCTTGCACTATTGGGAGCATCGATTTTGCCAAAACATTATGAGATCTCGGGTCAAGTATCAACTTGATGCCCTACTTGGTGTTCAATACTTTGGAAATTGGCTAACCAAGACCCACATCCATGAGGTTGCAAATGGCGGATCGGAAAATGAAGAATCATTTGGGTATTATTGATGATGTTTTTGTTAGAGTTGATAAGTTCATCATCCCAGTGGACTTCGTTATCCTTGATTGTTAAGTAGATTATAAGGTGCCTATTATTTTGGGTAAACCTTTCCTCACTACGGGGAAGGCTCTTGTTGATGTGGAGGCCAGTAAGCTCAATTATTGGGTGGGTGATAAAAAGGTGGTCTTCCATGTGTGCAAATCAATGAGACAACAGAATAGTAATAAAGTTTGTTCATTTGTAGATTTGGTGATCGACATGATAGTTGATGATGCTAGCGCAACAATGAATACTAAGGACAAATTAGAAGCTGTTTTGCTCAACCTAGATGATGTTGGGGAGAGTGATGGCTATGTGGAGTGTCTAAATGCATTGAAAGGCATGGGGTCGTACACTTATGATCCCCAAAATCTATTTTTAGATCTTGAAAACCAGAAGACACCTCCAACAAAGCTCTCAATCGAGGAGCCTCCTGCCTTGGAGCTAATGCCATTGTCCCCGCACCTCAGGTATGATTCCTTGGCCCTTCCTCTATTTTACCAGTTATCCTTTCTTCTTGCTTAACTCTTCTTGCTTAACAAACATTCAAGTAGAGTCCATATTGGTGGTGCTACAAATAAGGAAAAGAGCAATCACTTAGAATTTGGCGGATATCCAGGGAATAAGCCTCACCTTTCTCATGCACAAGATTATTTTGGAGGAGGGTGACAAACCCTTCATTGAACATCAAAGAAGATTGAATGAAGCAATGCAAGATGTGGTGAAGAGGGAGATAATAAAGTGGTTAGATGCCGGGTTTGTGTACCCCATTTTTGATAGCTCGTGGACCTCTCTGGTGAAATGTGTCCCAAAGAAAGGGGCATGACTGTGGTGACAAATGACAAGAATGAATTGATCCCAACAAGAACCGTCACCAGGTGGAGAGTGTGTATGGACTATAGGAAGCTAAAGAAAGTTACTTGGAAAGATCATTTAGCTTTTCCATTTCTTGACCAAATACTTTATATGTTGGCTGGGCATGCTTTTTATTGATTTTTGGATGGATACTCCAGTTATAACCAATTTTTTTATTGCTCCAGAAGACCAAGAGAAGATCATATTCACCTATCCTTATGGTACTTTCTCATTTCAAGGATGCCTTTTGGGTTGTGTAATGCATCATCGACTTTTCAATGATGTATAATGGCTATCTTCATCGACATGGTGGAGGAAATTCTTGAGGTTTTTATGGATGATTTTTCTGTGTTTGAGAATTTGTTTGAAGATTGTTTGAAAATTTTGGATAGGGTATTGGCTAGATGTGAGGAGAAAAATTTAGTGTTGAATTAGGAGAAGTGTCACTTCATGGTCGAGTAAGGCATTATACCCGGCCATAAAATTTCAAAACATGGTATTGAGGTTGACCAAGACGAAATTGAGGTGATCTCCAAACTCCCTCCTCCGACATCTGTGAAGAGAGTAAGGAGCTTCTTAGGTCATGCCTATTTCTATCGCCGATTCATAAACGACTTTTTCAAGGTGGTGAACCCATTGTGCAAACTTTTGGAGAAGGATGCGAAGTTCTATTTCAATGAAGATTGTATGTAGGCATTCGAGTTGCTTAAGTTCAAATTGACTACTGCTCCTATTATCACCGCACCAGATTGGAGCTTGCTTTTTGAGCTCATGTGTAATGTTAGTGATGTTGTGGGTGGAGTGGTCTTGGGGCAAAGAATTAACAAAATCTTCCATCCGGTCTACTATGCTAGCAAGACCATGAATGATGCCCAAGTCAACTACACAGTGACCGAGAAGTAGCTACTTGCTATTGTTTTTGCCATTGAAAAGTTCCGTCCGTATTTGATGGGTACTAAGGTGATTGTTCACACCGACCATGTGGCTCTTCGGTGTTTGATGAGCAAGAAATATTCTATGGCAAGGTTGATGCGGTGGGTGCTTCTTTTGCAAGAGTTTGATGTAGAGATTCAAGACCACAAGGATAGTGAGAATCAAGTGGCAGACCACTTGTCCCATTTGGAGGAGGAGAGGAGACAACATGACGGCCTTATGATCTATGGTTCATTTCTCGACGAGCAACTCCTATCTATTTCAATGACCGGGATTCCATGGTTCACTGATCTAGCCAATTATCTTGTGAGAGGCATTGTACCGAATATGTTCTCTCCAAACCAAAGGAAGAAGCTCAAACATGATGGCTTGGATTATTATTGGGATGAGCCATATCTTTTATGGATATATACCGATGGTGTGATATGGCGATGTGTGCCTGAAGAAGAACAAATGGAAACTCTTGAAGCTTGCCACTCTTCACCGTATGATGGTCATCATGGTGGAGCTAAACGGCTACAAAGGTTTCGACTTGTGGATTCTATTAGCCTACCCTCTACAAGGACGCTAGTGAGCTTATCAAGCATTGTGATGAGTGCCAAAGGGTCAGTGGGATTTCTAAGAAGAATGAGATGCCCCTTACAACTATTTTAGAGATTGATATCTTTGATGTTTGGGGTATTGATTTCATGGGGCCATTTATAAGCTCTTGTGGGAACACTTACATTTTGGTAGTTGTAGACTATGTGTCAAAAAGGGTTGAAGTCATATCTTTACCTAACAATGAAGCTCAAAGTGTGGTTGCATTGTTGAAAAGAACATCTTCACAAGGTTTGGTACTTCGAGGGCCATTATTAGTGATGGGGGTTGACATTTTTGCAACATTGCTTTTGATGCCTTGCTCACAAAGTATGGTGTCACTCATAAAGTCTCAACCCCCTACCATCCTCAAGCAAGTAGACAGGTTGAAGTCTCCAACCAGGAGAGCAAGAGTATTTTGTCAAAGACTGTGAATGCCAACTGAACGGATTGGTCAAGAAAACTTGATGAAGCTCTTTGGGGTTATAGGACGGCCTATAAGACGCCGATTGGGATGTCTCCATATCGTTTGGTGCTTGGTAAGGTGTGTCATCTTCTAGTAGTACTTGAGCATAAGGCCATGTGGGCATTGAAAAAGTTGAACCTTGAGTGGGATGTCGCTGCAATTTTAAGAGTGAAATATTTGAATAAGGTCGATGAATTCCGGTATCATGCCTACACAAGTTTGTCCCTTTATAAGAAGAATATGAAGTACCTCCATGAAAAGTATATCCATAACAAGGAGTTCAAAAAGGTGATTTGGGGCTATTATTCAATTCCTGGTTACGGATGTTCTGGGTAAGTTAAAATCAAAATGGAGTGGGCCCTCTGAAATAGTGAATGTAACCCCTTTGGTGCTCTAGATTTGAAAAATATGAATGATAAGGTTTTTAGAGTCAATGGGCACCGGGTCAAACATTATCTTGGCAAGGTTGATGAAGGCCACATTGTGGCGGTTCTTTATTTCAAATGATTGGTAATTTGAGTCATGCCGTGACGTTAAATCAGGCGCTTCTCGGGAGGCAACCTGTGTCTTTTTCTTTCTTTTGTTTTTCTTCTTTAGATTAGTTAGACCTTTTTTATGTTAATCACTTTTGAAGTGTATGCAGGACTGGGTGTGCATTGCAGAGATTGTGCATGAAACATTTGGCTAAGTGTCAAAATTCATAGTCTTTGAAGTTGGCCCGTTGAAATTTCTTAAGGAATTACGGCCACACTGATGTTGTGTCGCATTCATTTTTGTGCGGTTTGAAACCGGTCATCTCAAGGGTACGGTCTATATCAGAATTATGCATATGCACTCAGGTCAAACTATCGGTCTGACGGGTCATAGTATAAATATAACGTTTCTGATCTATTTACACTTTTACGACCCTGAACTCAAAACGCGATAGTTCATCCCATTTGTTCTCATTCTTCTCTCATTACATCGACTTATATTCTCGCGTGCTTCTTCACTACTAGTATGCTAATGTCTTAATTATATTATTCCTTTTTTGTTTGTGTTGTTCTTAGATTTAGGGTTAATTACATGCTAAAAAATGTCAGTGTTTTATTGTTTTTGATTAAAATCATGTGGGTAGCTTATTGAACGTTAGTTGGGGTCTGGGTAATTAGTTAATGAGGTTTAATTGCTAAAACCATGTTAATTAGAGAACAAAAGTGCATGAACCGTAGGTTAGTGCCAGTCAAATTTGAATTGTGCGGCCCCACACATATTTGTGCAGTTCGCAGTGGTGGCTATGCGGTCACACTCATTTTGTGCGTTTTGCAGCCCTCTGAGTTAGGCAAAATATGAGCTTGACTTATGCGTCCGCACTCAAAATTGCGCGGTCTGCAATGGCCTTGTGCGATCGCACTCATTTTTGTTCGGTCCGCAATGACAGAACATCGTAGACCCCAGTAGTATGAACCTGGGGCCCTGTGATCGCACTCATTTTTTGTGAGGTCCGCAAAGGGATCTCTATGTACGCACTCAAAATAGTGTGGTTCGCAATGGGCAGTCTGCGGCTGCACTCACTTTTGTGCGTCTGCACTGCCCTTTCTGAGAAGGATTTCCTGCAACATCCAATTATGTTTAAGCATGCATTATAAGCTTCAATTGTAACTGATTTCTAGCCCTTTCTGAGAAGGATTTCCTGCAACATCCAATTATGTTTAAGCATGTATTATAAGCTTCAATTGTAACTGATTTCTAGTTCTTATGTATGCAGACAATGGTTCGTTCATGTGGTAGAGGAGATACACTACAAGGGAGGGCAGAACCCTCCCGAGTCCTGGGTCGAGGAAAAAGTAACCTGCCTCTAGCAATCCAAAAGGTTATCAGCAAGAAAGCAACAACCAATAGCACCCCTGACACCTCAGAGAGCAGTGAGTATGTCCTATCCGGGGAGGCTTCTAAGGGTAACTCCGTGAAAGCACAACCGGAAGACCAATCACAACAAGAAGCCGAGTCACAACACTAACAAAAGAGATTTCATTTGATCGATGAGTCTTCTTTAGCTGCCAGTTCGTTTGAGGGTTCGGAAGAGGGCAGCCAAAACACTGAGCCCTCTTCCGTACATGCTCCCCCTTCTCCAAGAAACTTAGATGATGATGATGTTCTATATGATGGGAGAGTGAGAGATACTACAATTATAGGGTTGGAAAGATCAAGGAGGACAGATTTGTGAGTGCCAATGCCTTTGCCAAGTTTAGGGAATGGTGTCCACAAAGGTCGCTCACTCTTGAGCGACAGTTCTTAATGAAAGACTTGAACAAGAACAATACTAATGTTCTTAGACAATACGAGGAACGTAAAGGTTGGAAATGGTTCACCAACAGTGTCTTGGATGCAAATGTGTACCTGGTAAAGGAATTCTACACAAATATTGCTCACATAAAAAAGGGTACTAAGGTGACCAAAGTGTGAAATATGAAAATCCACTTTGACCCCATTGCAATTAACAAATATGTGGGGTTTGAAGGAATGGAGGCATTGCAGTAACTGGAGAAGCTAGCCTTTGGTCATGCAGCTCGTCCGTGGTTGGTTGAGATTTTTGCAATCCCAGGGTCAACACCTCAGTGGCTCACAACAGGAGCTCCAATTTTCCGATCCACCCTAAACTTTGAAGTAAAAGGGTGGCCAACATTTGTGTGTAGCCGCATCCATGCCTCAATGGAAAAACGCTACCACTTCCTCGTGCAGTCTTGGTGGCTTCCATTATGGAAGGGTATCCTATAAATGTTGGTGCCATCACGTCCACCAACATCACTTTAGCTGTCCAGAAGTGTGAGAGATCCCACCCGAACTTCCTCACCAAATACTTCAAGGATGAGTGGGTGGAGCCGAAGCATTATGACACCAAGGTGAAGGCCAAGAAGCCTTTCTCCTAGTACCATCTCCAGGGAGCTGACAACCCTAAATGCAAGGGAAATGCTACTACCTCTACTGGTCAGTCTGAAGAGCCAGTGGTAGTGGTTATTGTTCAGCTGTTGAGCCCTCAACAGCAGCCGGTACTTCCACCGGGATAATATCCATTCCACCATCTTTATCCTCCGTTCCACCAACTTCTGCTAGGTTAGTAGTTCCATTACCAGTGCTAGTTTCCTCTACCAATACTCAGACTGCACTGTGAGTCTCCCAAACATTGGCGAGTCTCAATAACTGGATACAGGAAGCTACTACAAAGCTGACTGATATATATAGTGTTGTTGTATCATAGTCCTTAGCCCCAATAACTCCAGTAGAGCCATGAATACCTCTGTCAGTGGAGGAAGCCTTGAAGAAGATTATGGCTGTCCAGAAGAATATCATGGATAAAGTGGAGGCATAGAGGAAAGTTATTGAAGATATGGGCAAACAGGTCAACAAGATGCGGATATATCAGGCTTCAAACAAGTCGGTGGATAAGCTGAGAAAAGAGATTGAGAAGATTACATCCGCCGGTGATCTACCATTGGACATGCTCATGGAGATAGCACCCCCAACACCCCAGGCAGTCACAGTAGCACAGGCAGCACCAGAGGAAACAACCGGCCAGTCTAATAAGCCAGTTGCCTCTTCCCAGACTGCTGAGGAGATGATCCATATTCTCAGCAACCTAGTTGATCCTCATCCTGGTGATGATAGGATACAACTTGAGGTTGATGATGCTGAGGATCCTATGCAGACAGAGACCACATAGGGAGTTCTCTTAACTCTCTACCATTTCCATGTTCTTATTTTTTGTGCGTGAGGAAATCATGAAACTAATTTTCCCTCGATATAATGCTTCGAAAAGTAAACCCCGAAGGCATGAGATCTCAGTTCTATCGCTTCTCTCGAGATCTACCAACACCTTGCCTAGATCGGGCATCGGCCAAGGCCCCGATGGGCAAAGATATTCCCCAAGAGATGTATCCGGGATCCATGAGACTTGTCCAAGCGGGTCGACACCAGTCCTCATACGACATAAGAAAATGGGTTGTTACATCTCATTTTTTGTTGTACTATGTATACCGTACTAAATTTGGACGTCCCTTTTCTATAAAAGAAGGGTCACCAATACCTTGTAGGATACCTCCAATTGTCTTACAAAAGAGCAATAATATTCTCTCTCCCTCTTTCTCTAATTCACTTATCTCTCTCTGGTTCTAAGTCAATTCGATTGTTAACTATTCTCTTAGTTCGTCGAATAAGCATATTCCAAGATCACCTTAGCACTTTATTGTTTCCTCATTTGTTCTTCATTACTTTGTTCAATATTGGTGATATAAATCCTTGCTTAGCCATATTATTAGATGTTATTCCCTTCCCGACTACCCTCGATAAGCCCGAGATAGGCTCGAGGGTCAGCTCTGAGGTATCTACTGGCTGGTTTTGTGCCCAGGCAACAGCCCATTACTGGTTCGACTATTGCTTTGATTAACTCGATCTTTATCATTTTACCTCACGTTCCAACACTAGCCATTCTAACAAACTAGCTTAGGAATAGATCACGTATTTTTAGAGTCCCATTTACAAATTTAATTGTTGTTACCATTTTCACGGTAAATAGTTTGGCACCCACTGTGGGGCTAAAAATAATAGTGATCATTTTTTTGCTAGTTTCGTCACTTGAACGCACGATATCTTTCACACTTTTTTGTTGCCCGAGATCTTTTGATTGCACGTCGAAATGTCCGGATCGATAAATAGAGTTGAGAATAACAACCTCGAAGACCATGGTGAAAACAACGTGGCTGTCCCAGCCGCTGGAGCACCTCCGCAGAATCCTAACATTATAACTGGACCAATCCTAGTGGACGCAGATTCGCAGGACGCTCAGCAAGTAGACGAAACTTCTCACACCGATAGGAGCGTACGACACAACGACCAATAGGAAGCGTAAAAGACCCCGGCCTGGGAAGAATAGGAAGTTAGTATTCATGTTATTTTCGAAATGTTGCAGGCACAACAACTACCCATCGATCAACTGCAAAGCCATCCAAGAACCCCCAGTACAGTGGCACCGGATACAGCTCCCCCCACCGAGCGAGTACTCGAAAGGTCAAGAAAAAATGGGTCAATGGCTGATCCCGCCATCGTAAAAATCTTGAGGACCTCACCAGAAGGATCAAATCGGGAGAGAAAATGATCGCAGCCAACGATAAAAGGGTCGAGACCAATAACTCTAGCGCTCCTCCGGTCCCTACGGGTTTAGATTCGAAGAAATTCATTCAAAGGTCATTTCCCGAAGAAGCGGCCCCGAAACCAATCCCGAAGAAGTTTAGAATGCCGGAACTCCCTAAGTACAATTGCACCACTGACCCCAACGAACACGTCACTCCGTACACCTGCACAGTAAAAGTTAACAACATAAAGAGCGATGAGATTGAATTCGTACTGCTGAAATAATTTGGAGAAACACTTTCAAAGGGGGCCATAATGTGGTACCATAACCTGGCTCCCGAATCCATAGATTCGTTCACCATGTTAGCGGACTCTTTCATAAAATCACATGTCAGAGCCATTAAAGTAGCGATAAGGAAGTCTGACGTTTTCAAAATCAAGTAGAGAGAGAACGAGATGCTACGGGAATTTGTGTCCCAATTTAAGATGGAGCGGATGGAGCTACCACCAGTCTCAGACAATTGGGCGGTGCAGGCCTTCACCCAAGGCCTGAATGAACGGAGCTCCATGGCTTCGAAACAGCTAAAACATAATCTGATCGAGTACCCGATCGTGACATGGTCAGATGTCCATAACCGGTACCAATCAAAAATCAGGGCGGAGGATGACCAGTTGGGGGCCCCGTCGGGCTCGGTATACCCAAACAGACTCCTGGCGAGAGAGACGAAACCAAGCAAAGAAAGGTATCAACCGTACCTCAAAGACAGGAGGAATGCCCCGAGGTGTAACTTGCCTCGCAATGATCGGAGAATGGATCAAGGACAGGATCCTCGAGGGATCATCAACAAGACAAGATTTGATCGAAACATGGCACTAGCCAACGCACCCCAGTTGTCAGAATACAACTTCAACTTCGACGTATCAGACATCGTGTTTGCTATCAGCAAAATTCGTTATGCAAAATGGCCCAGACCAGTGCAATCGGACCCTTCACAGAGAAATTACAACTTGACGTGTGAGTTCCACAACACACACGGCCACCAGACCGAGGATTTCCATCAACTACAAGAAGAAGTAGCCCGACTACTCAGCAAAGGGCATCTCCGAGAATTCCTCAGCGATCAGGCCAAAAATCAGTTTTGAGATATGGAGGCAGCCAAGAAGAACGAAGTAACAACACGTCATCCACATGATCATGGGGGGTGACGATACCCCGCAGGAATCCATAATAAGGAAAACAAAAATATCCATCACCAGGGAGAAACAGACTCGGGGATATATCCCTGAGGACGCCCATACCTTCTGTGAAGAAGACATAGAGGTCCTATCTCAAACCTACAACGGTGCCCTGGTAATTTCCTTTCTTGTAAATTCTTTTCAGATAAAACGTGTACTCGTGGATCCAGGCAGCTCAGCCAATATGCTCAGGTCGAGGGTGGTAGAACAGCTCGGATTAACCGAATAGATCATGCCCATCACTTGAGTCCTCAACGGGTTCAACATGGCAAGCGAAACGACGAAATGAGAGATCGTCATCCCCATCACCGTGGCCAGCACAACCCAAAGCACCGAGTTCCATGTCATCGAGGAAGATATGAGGTATAACGCCTTGTTCGAATGAGCATGGATACATTGCATGAGAGCACTACCATCCACCCTCCACAAGATGATAAAATTCCCGACAAAGGATGTAATAAAAACCGTCTACGAAGAGAAACACGCGGCAAGGGAAATGTTTGCATTACACGATGCACTATCGGCCCTTGTACCTCCGCCTTCGAATCAACCCATGGGCGAATCAGATCTCAACACCATTCAGGTTTGACAAAACGCAAAAATTGAAATTCGCAATACATACCCGACCTCGGGCGATCGTAACAAGTTAGCTCCAGAGCACCACCTACGTATCCCATCCCAAGGTACCACCGTCTCTTTTATTTTATTTTCAAGATAGAAATTAACCCTCGTGCAGGAACTCGACTGAAGATATCAGGATACTGGCCCTATCAGAAGACTTCGAGACCTCCCAAAAAAGGCGCGACCGTTGCACTCTTTTCCTTGGACCGAGATTTTTATCCCAAAAAGAAGAAGGATTTTTACCGGCAAGGTTTTTAATAAGGCAACGGCAGCGAAGCTACCGGAAGAGAAACTCCACAAAATCGCTCAAAGCTACCCTTACGGCTAATTTTCGAAGCAGCTAGGGGCATTCACCCTGAAATCCACCGGATTCATGGGAGGTAGGGAAGCATCGAACAAAGGACCCTATGGGGAAATGATGTACCAGGCCAAAACAGTCAATATAGCCAAACCTCGCTAAAGCGAGAGCATGTATTATTATATCGGGCAATCGAAAGTACCCGCTTCTTTTTATGAGAAAAGAGAAAGGCTCCTAATCAAGAATAAAGCAACATGAAAATTAGCAAAACAACCCGACTCAGTCTAAGAACCGGTCGATTCAGCGCAATAGCACGTATATCGCATCAATGGATTAGAGTATATTTTCCAACGCATTGCTGTCCAAAAGGAAACAAATCGCAACATGCTCCCGATAGAGGCCTCTCTATCGAATACGTCCCGAGACACTCGGAGACTTAAAATGATTCAGCATCCACCCTAACTCGGGGTCGGAATTCCAGGCTCATAAAGCCCTCACAATGCAACTCCTGGTTCGCAAGAAGCTATCTTCAAGCTTGAGCAGAACTCGTTGACTCGAAAAAATCATTGCCAATCGCCATGTACTGAAAAATCCAAAATTGTAAGACCCTAGCAGGCAGCCTTGGCACAACCAGATCTATTCTTCATACACTGTAAGACCTAAACAGGCATGAAAAATCCCGCAGTTTAGGCTATACTTCGCATTTGTAAGAATCCCTAAAGGGAATACCCTCGGTGTAGACGCCTAAAACTGCTTCTCGGGATCAAAAAATGCCCCCCGCCAAACGCACATGACTCTGATCAAAACGGCTGCTACAGCCCAAAAAATGTGACTCGGGGACGCCCGACTATCGCTAAAAAATCCTCCGAATCTACTTCGAAAAGAATCGGTTAAAAACAGATTTCCCTCAATAGGTAAAAAATGAGTCCCAACCACGTCGGCTCCAAAATTGCAAGAGTGCTGATCTACTCGACCTATGAGCTATGAACCTTACGAGGTGCTCAAAACATCACTGACTACGACTTAAAATCGAGGTTCTTTAAGAACCGACGATGGGTCGGGCAAAAATATTCAATAAGATCTTAACGAGAGGAAACAAAGCCTACAAAAAGCCTCCGGGCCTCATATCAAAAGGTCTCTACGACCAAACAGCGTAAGAGCCATTGTCGCCGGCTAAGTAAGCCTCCGGGCCTCATATCAAAAGGTCTCTACAACCGTAAAGCGTAAGTGCCATTATCTCCAGCTTGAAAATTAACAACTTGAGGATTAAAGCGAGCTCGAATTGTAACCTGATTCGGAGACCAGATCCAAAATAGTTAACTAAGCAAAGGCTCCGGGCCTCATACAAAAAGGTCTCAATGACAATATGATATAAAGGCCACCATCCCTGGCCGAAAACTCAATAAGATTGGAGGGTCGATTACAGCTCGAGTTGCAACGCGACTCGGAGACTGGACCCAAAAATTATGATACACCCAAGGGCGTAACATCGATGCCACTACCGTCAACTGGAATCTCCAGAAAGATCAAGGGTCAATTATAGCTCGAATCGCAACGCAACTTAGAGACTCGACCCAGAAATTGCCAAGCGCCCAAGGGCAGCCATCATCACCAGCCCGAACGGGCTTAAGGTTATGTTAAGCTCGAGTCAGATCCCGACTCAGAGTCTAAACCCGGGAATAATTCAACCACAATATGCCTAAGGGCACATGACAAATGCTGCTATCGCGGTCCAGAAGCTCAACAAAGATTTAAGGGTCAATTACAAATCGAGTCGTGATGCAACTCGAAAACTGGACCCAAAAATCACAAAAAGCCTAAGGGCACGGTGTCGATACCACTATTGCTCGATGAAACTTCCAAAAAATAAGGTCGATTACAGCAGAGTCGAAAACATAACTCAGAGACTGGACCCAAAAAAATTGCAAAACACCTAAAGGGCATGACATGAATACCAATATGTCGGTCGAAATATCCCGAAAGACTAAGGGTCAAATTCAGCCCGAGTCGCAGCGCGATTCGGAGACTAGGCCGAAGAGAAGTTAAAGCTGCGGATACTTCTAAAAGCACAAATGATATCATCCTCGGCCGATCAAATCTCCAAGCCACATGCCCGCAAAATCATTTCAGCCCGGAGCACGAAGAATCACCGTACTCCGCCCGTACAAACGGGTAAAGCTTGAAGACTAATAAAGCTCGAGCCACAGCATAACTTGAAGACTAGGACCAAGAATAGTCGAGACGACAGAAGGTAAAAAATGAAGGCGACCGCTGCCTGCCCGCACAAGCACGAAAGGCTCGAACCAAAGCCCAACTCAAGAGACTTGACTCGAAACAGCTAGGCTAACCACGAAAGCCTCGGTGCCTGTTCACACCGAAGATCACGCTTGGGAGTCCCTGATACATCTAATAAAATTTGGACCTATAAAGGCCCGACCATGCATCAAAACTGGCCCACCCGGCCAAAAACAATAAAGGTATCAAAGAAACAAAACTCCAAACTCTTTCTTATATATATATCATGCACGAAAGGCGCCCTCTCCATCTGCAGGCACCCTACGACCATATCAAAAACAAAATGTCAAAAAATGGTAAACTTTACGCTCCGCGCTGAAAGGAGTATAGCTTGTCGAAATTCACCCTCCATAGCCTCAGCAAAAGGCAACCAAGCTCGCGATTGTCCTTTAGGCTCAAGCCAATTCTTTCAGGAAAAAGAGCCCCTTGCACCAGCCTGCTCGGAATACTCCTCTTCGAAGGCCACAAAAAACCAACTTTTTGACCCCTCCTCTTTCAATAGAGGGTCACTCCAACTTAGCCTAAGAGCTAGCAACATCTCATGGACAAGTCTCCATTCCCCGACCTGCCTTGGTTCGGCCTAACGCCACTTCGGTCCAAACACCGATTATCTCAGCTCCAAGCTACAGAGGATCAAATTCGGAATTTTCCAAACCACACCCAACCTAACTTTAGTGCTGTCATAAGTTGCAAAGGCTCGACCGCGGAGGCAAAATCCCTGGACAAAGCATTTATCCCCTCAAAGCCCAAGCCAGCACTCGAGCCCCTAGCTCCCCGCAAGTAATTTCGACACGGACGACATCGCCCTTAAGGTACTCCGAAACCTCCGCTTTTTACTATAACTAGTATAGCAAAAAGAAAGGGAAAACTAGCCCTAAGGGCAGAACGCGACAAAGCAAGCACTGCAAGTCACCTGCTCTACTAGATAGAATTTTAGCAGATCAAGCCCGGAAGTATCCGAGGCTCGGGTCCTAAATGTACCAGCCCAGATCTACGGACATCACAAGCCTACAAAAGGAAGTTTCAAGTATAAGAAAGAAAACACGAGACGCACTCCCTAGGGGGCATCTCCTTATCCCTCCAAATGAGTGGCAGATGGTTTCGAAGGAGCAACGCCAGCGACCAACACCGGAAGGGATGATTCGCCCAAAGACCGACATGTGCCTTCCCCAAGCAAACGACCATTGCGGTAGACTTTGACTGCCCCTGAAAGCAAGCACAGGCAGTCTCACATTGCATTTAAAGCAATTTCAAGTTCAAAAAAGCAACCCAGGGGCATCGTCCTCAGCACTATCTCCAGCACCGAAGCAATAGTCAGTCCCGCGGCCCCATCACGACAAAGCCCTAAAAGACTAAGCAACGCCTTTGCCAACACGAGACCGACCCACAAATGTTGTCACCGAAGAAAATCAGCAAGCCTCCTCCTAAAAGACCGCCACAAAGCCCAATGGCACTACCTATACCTTCGAGGTAAGGATCCGATGATCCAAAGTTGGTTATTTCATACGAAATACAAAGGGTCCTCTGCAAGGCCATCTCACATCGGTCAAAAGCTCCAAGCAAAATCGAAGTGGCTCCCGAGCATGGGCAACTCCTCTAAATAAAGTCAAACACATACGCTCCAGAGGGCTATCTATGGTCCGAAAGGGACCCTCACATACCTAAGGACATAATCTTCTCTCAATGCCTTTCACAAGGGACCCGAGATACCATCAACATCTCCACGTAATTCGAGGAACTCAATGGCCTAAATCTATCGAGTCAGCTTAAGCTCGGTCAGAAGCTTGATTATCGGGCTCAAAAAGGGCCACACCGATCAACATGGGATCCAGGGAAACACTTCAATCCGAATCAGACGCCAGCAGTTGACAACAAATAAAGACTTTTAAAGGCATAAAGACATACCAAAGTAAGGCAAGGATTGAAAGCCGAAGCCATGAAAAAGTATATATATATTCATAGAAATCCTTACATACAATTACATCTTACATGATTACAAAAGCCCACAGGAGATCTTTATAAAAAGAAAAAGGGGAGGGGGGCAAAGAGATACAAGTAGTATGCGAGCCCAAGGGAGTATCCTATATACGTATAGCACTTCTGATATCATCCTTCCGGGCGTATGACCTCAAAGACAATATCTTCCAAGTTCGGCCCCCACAGGGATTACATCCCAATCTTCCCATAATGGCATCTTCAAAAGGAAGCTGGGAGAAGAGCAAAATGACGATGGGGATACCAGAAGAAGGCGAGAAATGGTTGGGAGAAATATTTGGCTAGCATAGACTCCGCCAGCATGCTTACCCTGAAGCCACTTCTCGAGAAATCGCCTCGGCCCGGGAGGCAACAACCGAGCTAGGACCATCGCCATGCCCCCGGAATCCAAAGAGGGTGTAACACGTCAGGCCGAGGTAGGAGGGTGAGCAGCGGTGTATAGTTTGAGCCCTCTCTTGAGCAGCGGTGAATAATATAAATCTTTCTCTAGATCGGAGGAAATCGAACCCCTATGTCGCCATATCGAGCCAATGGGGATAGCAACAACAATAACAACAACAACAACAACAACAACGACAACAACATCATAGTGGGACAAGCCCGTACCGCCAGGGAAAGATTGAGAGCTGGCCCATGGCGTGTCCGACATAGGATCTTAAGGCCATAGGCCTCAAACATTGCAGAGCTACAAAGGCTGGAAAAATGGCAGGAAAGGCAAGAAGAGCAGATATCAAAGGGAGTTTGAATGAAGAACTAATCACAAAGAAGCCCCATATATAAGGGGAAAGCAAGGTAACGGACGACACCATTATCGCCCTTGAAAAACGTAACAATTGGCGCAATTAATGCGTTCATGGAAGCTCAAAAAGATAGCAACAAAATGATGGCACGAAACGATAGCAACGATGCGGCCCCGAGGAGCGAGGAGTCATGGTACTTGTAATGGTCTTGAAAAAGTGGGAAGGAGAAATGCTTTGACTTTTATGAAGGGAGGATGCACCATCAGTATAATGTCATGTCAAGAGCCCATGAGGAAGAGTGTCAAAAACATTTCTTATCACTTCTCTCTAAGAGATGCAGAGACTATTTGTGCGTGGGGAAATCAGGAGACCAATTCTCCCTCGACATAATGCTTCGAAGAGTAAACCCCAAAGGTACGGGTTCTTGGTTCGATCGCTTCTCTCGAGATCTACCAACACCTTGCCCAAATTGGGCATCGGCCAAGGCTCCAATAGGCAAAGATATTCCCCGAGATATGTATTCGGTGTCCATGAGAGTTATCTAAGTGGCTCGAAGCCAGTCCTCATACAACATAAGAAAAAGGGGTTGTCACATCTCATTCTTTTGTTGTACTATGTATTCCTTACTAAATTTGGACGTCCCTTTTCTATAAAAGAAGGGTCACCAACACCTTATAGGATACCTCCAATTGTTTTACAAAAGAGCAATAATATTCTCTCTCCCTCTTTCTCTAATTCACTTATCTCTGTCTAGTTCTAAGTCATTTCGATTGTTAACTATTCTCTTAGTTCGTCGAATAAGCATATTCCGAGACCGCCTTAGCATTTTATTGTTTCCTCGTTTGTTCTTCATTACTTTGTTCAATATTGGTCATATAAAGCCTTGCTTAGCCAAATTATTACCTGTTATTCCCTTCCCCACTACCCTTGATAAGCCCGATATAGGCTCGAGGCTCGGCTCTGAGGTATATACTGGCTGGTTTTGCGACCAGGCAACAACCCCTACTGGTTTGACTATTGCTTTGATTAACTCGATCTTTATCATTTTACCTCACATTTTAGCACTAACCACTCTAACAAACTAGCTCGGGATTAGATCACGTATTTTTAGAATCCTATTTACAAATTTAATTGTTGATACCATTTTCACAGTAAACATTTTCGTTAAGTATTGGGGACAATGCTTATTTTTCATTTGGGGGGTGGTCTATTCTGATTATTCGACATTTTGGCTGTAATAACTCTAATACTATTTTTTTGTTTCATCTTTATTTTCCTTTGGTATGTATATATTTTCTCCATTTGATATAAATATTCATTCCCCTTATGTATATATTCATTTGACTTCGGTTTGTATATTTATTTATCTCGCTTTCTGTAGTTTATTTCTTAGCTTCTTTAATTTATTTTTCCTTAATAGTATAGCTTCTTATTTTCTTTAGTAGCTTCATTTTAATTAGCTAGTTTCTTTCTTTTTTTTTTGAGTGAACAATAAGCTTTTGGTTTTCCTAATTCCATTATTCTTTCCAAATGTGGATTATGTGTGAATCGGGTGGCTCCCAATGATGGATGTCGTGATAACCTTCTTAAGGGATTGAGTCCGTTTTCTTTTATGTTTTGGTGAATATAGTGGTAATGAATAAAAGGAGTTTCATTCATGATTCACTTGGTATCAACACATTTACCTATGATCGTATGGTTAAAAATAAGTTATTGGAAGAAAATAGCTCTAATTGTGACTCTTTTGACTCTTATGTTGACTTAAGCAGTCTTCGAGTGGTTCAAATCAAGCCATTTGTGATTCTCAATCTTAGCTAGGTTTGTTGTAGTACCTCGAATCTGTTCTCTTTAGAAACTCAGAAGCGTGAGAGGTGATATATTTAGTTACAAGTCCAAGTACTTGTTCTAATAGTCTAGAACTTGCCCTGAATGTTTGTCTAGGCAAAATTCTATGTCAAGCTTGGCTTGAGAAATAATCGTAGGCTCTCCTTGATCAAAATATAACTTTCAAATCTTCCATAGCCTACCAATTTCTTTCAATAACCACGTTACAAGCCTTTATCTGTTCTGTAATGATCCTCTTTTGGCATCCGATCTTTCCTTAGCATTCTTGAGAAACAATCAGCAAAAAACATAAGTTTAGGGGAGATAATAGGAGTGTGAAAGTGATGAAAGGTATAAAAAAGAGAAATAAAAGAAGAAAACGGAAGCAAAAGAAAAGAAAGAAAGAACAAAAAGAAACATGCCAAATAGAAAGTGAATAAAGGGAAGAGTTGAAGGGAATCCAAAAGAAAATAAGGAGGAAAGACTCTAGTAAAGAGAAAAGGAGAAAAATGATTGTGATGCTCAAGAAAGAGTGATGTTACGTCCCTATAGTTCCCCCTAGGAAGAAGAAAATGACTCAAAGATTCGAGAAAGTATGAGCCGGAAAGAGAAAATGGAGTGCTTAATGAAAGATGAAACCATTCTATTCCTGCTAGTCCTACCTTGGTCCAAAAGCCTTCATTACATCCTGTAAAATCCCCACATAAGTGCTGAAGAGTGAGGACCACATCACTTTTATGCGGCCGCATAATCATAAGTGCGGCCGAACCCACTTTTATGCGGACCGCAGAAGCCTGAAGTTCCAAGCCCAAATTCCCAAGACTGTGGACCGTACGATAATTGTGCGGCCGAAGAAGCCCATTTTGCGGTCCGCACCAGAATTATGCGGCGGCACAACCTTTGTAGGGGCACTTTTATCATATATTTTCAGCTTAGTATAAATAAATATTTTTGTCATTTTTAGAGGAAGTTTAGTTTGCATAGGTGCACCTGAGCGGTTTTCTTTACTTCTTTGAGTAAATTTGTACTAAATTGACTTCTTAACAATAGTTTTTCTTTGTTTAATCAATCTTTATGCAATCTATCTTAATTTCTTCTTGTATTTCTTTATTTTTTATGAGTAGCTAAATATTTAGCTAGGGCTGTGGCTCAACCCTAGTATGGGTACTTAATGGGTAGTTAATTTTAGGGCTTGTTTGTGATTGGATTAGTGTTATTTAGCATTGTTTATGCTTAAATCCTAGAATTAATGGTTGCAAACATTGATTTATGCCCTTTTGACCTAGTCTTTGCTTGAGAAAGAGAGACTATATTTAGAAGAACTTAGCTAACAAGAAACTCAAGTGGTGAAATCAAGAAATTGATAGCCCCAATTAAAGGGAATGTCACTTGATTTGTGCAAATACCCATTGGGCTTGAGAAATACAAATTGGGGAAAATCACTCAAACTACCGAGAGGTATAGAGTGAGCAATTGCGTGTGATTGCTATACCACAAACCCGATAAATAAAACTTTCCCTACAGTTTATAACCCGTTAGATATCCACCTAGGTGGACACGACCCTAGATTCCTTTATCATTTGAAAAACACTCAAAACTAAAAACTTTGTCTTCTAGTTTATTTGTTGTAGTCATTAGCTAAAAGTATAAATAGAAACTACCAATGAATATATGGAAGTACAATCTAAGTCACCTCATACATTTACTCTAGTGGTATACCTAATCCAAATTCTAACTCCCAGTGGATTTGATCCCGACTTGTGTTGGGTTTATTATTGCTTCGACCGCCTTACTACCTAATTGTGGTGTGAGTTTGCGAGATCAAGTTATAACATATCTATAGGATCTGAATAAATGCAATCTCATTCCTTTTGCCTTTTTACCGAATTCTTCCTTTACTAGTCCATTTTTACCTCTTCATCTTTGGCATATTTTCACATCTTTGCTAACTCTTACTCACCTTGCGGTAATCCTTATATACCAGGGATAGCTGAATTTGTTACACATAAGGACACCTAGTGTAACTGGCGCACTTGGTCCCTTAAGCATAACTCTGCTCGCATTGTGTGCTTTAGGGAAGCATCTTCCTGAATGACCTTTAAAGGTTATTCTTCTGTTGTCCATTCTATTATTTCCAAAATACGATTTTTAAAATTCTTACGATGGCGACTATTATCGAATCCTTTGGTCCCTAATGTCTCGCCTCAAAATCGAGGGGCGCGATCGAAGCTCAACCGAGCAAGCCCGACTGAGCAAGCCTATTAGGTTTCATTCTACCAAAAATTAATTTATGAATAACAAGGAGATGAACTCCATAAATCCCACTTTATGAGCATTACATTGAAAATATTTGTCTTTGTCTTACATTAACAATTCAACCATACTAACCAAATTATTACAATTAATAGATACGAAGGAAACATTCTGCCAAATAACAACATATCTAGTTCAAATTTTCAATACCCGACACCATCCACAACCTATCTACGGAGCCTCTAAATACAACTGAAGAGTAATATGGAAATGACGGCAACAAGGCTCCGGCTACCTCAAAATACAAAGTACATGATAAATAATGGTACAAGACCCCGAAATGAAGTGGGGCTCACCAAGTTAGCTGAAAGGGAGATGCGTCACTAGTTGCGACCAACACTGCCTGCTATGGAACCACCTACATCCATGTAAATACGTAGCGCCCCTAGCAAAAGGGACGTTAGTGTGAGCACGTGATTTTTGCCCCAAGCAATTAATTCCAAAATAAAAATACAAAAAATATTTTTGTTTGAAATTGGTTGATTATTGTGTAGAAAGTATCAGTGTGTGTTTTAATTGTTGGAAATAAAGTGAAAGAAATTGAAACACAAATACAAAATGAAATTAGTTAGAAAATACCAAAAAAATGTAAGGTAATTACTAAGAAATTAGAAAATCAAAGAAAAATACAAAAATACAAAATAAAAGAAAAATACATCAGGTATAAAATACAAGAAAATACAGAAATTAATTAAATAAATAAAAGTTAAAAAAAAAATAATACAAAAACGAGATGAAATATAAAGAATAGTATACAAAGCATTTGGGCCAAATCACAAAATTCATCAGCCCAATTAACACCAAACAGACCAGGCCCAAACGACGTCGCTTAGGGAAGTAAAATCTGGACCGTTGATATATTCAATCAAACCGACCAAGATAGGCGGTTCTTAAATAAACAAAACGACATCGTATAAAGGAACAATCACATTCGTCCGTTTAATTCATCTAATAGATATAATCAATGTCACACTTAAGCCAAACAACAAAGTTTAAATAAATGAATCACAGCCGTCCAAGAAGTTGATCTAACGGACGAGATGAAGTCTTTACTTAAACCATACGACATCGTTTAAATGGCTAGTGAATCCTGGCCATTCGTTTAAACAAATCAAACGGCTGAGGGACATCATTACACATCTAATATATCAATACACCCTCCGTTCATATATCATTATACACAT